>BGPR01001301.1:121886-131936 GCA_013235015.1 Araneus ventricosus | reverse complement strand
TGTGATCAATACGATGTTTTTCTAGCGAAGAAAAGATCAAAACGTTTAGAGGTTATTTAGGCGATAAAACCAGAGAACATTAAATTCTCAAAAATGATATCTCGAGAACTCAGGAGCAACTGCTCGCCGATTTTTATTGCGCGAAATGTTGAAACTTCAGTATGAGATACAAACTGAAAGTTTACAATTTATAATTTCACCTCGATAGTTTTCATTTTTCAAGAGATTCTAAAATACTAGACATTAATCATACAGGTTAAAATGGAATACATGAAGTTATCAACATACAATTAAACATTAAAGATAGATGAGAATACTATACTGACTCATAATATGCACGAACTGTGTATATTTTAATAAACGTAATTCAATCTATCGGTCTGATTTACAAAGGCACATTCTTCATAGATGCTTGAAAACTAAAATCTAACAGGGAAAAATTTAATGGATGTATCCTTTTATTTATTTATTTAAAAAAAATAGCACTACAGTTACAGAATGTGCACAAAATGAATAATAATACACAAGAACAAAAGCTGTAATAGTTAATCTTAGGTAAAAAAAGTATTAGAATTAAAGTTGTTTAAGAGTAAAGGTTCAAAAACACTAAACCATGAAAATTTTATATAAACCATAAATAATTTAAAACGAATACACCAATCAAAAAACATTAAAGAGTCTCTGATTCTAAAGTTGTATATCTCAGATTAAAACCTAGAAAAACAATAAGGATTTTAAAAATTGATAACATTCAACCCAAAACCATTTCAGAAACAAAGGATTTAAAAGTAAAATACACACAAGCGCAAATTGAACCTTAATATAGATGTTCTGTTTGTATAAACCTTTGATAAACCATAAATATATGTGTTTACAACGTTTTCCACAGCGTGCTTCATTAAACACTGTAATGTCAAATTAAAAGATACTTAAGGAACAATGTTACATGAGGTGGGCAATACGCCGGAAAACGAAAAAAGAATCGCCAATCATGATTTTAGAATAATTATTAGACCTACCCACATTTAAAATATACAAATTTCGTTTTATTTTATTTCATTATGCTTATTTCCTTCCAAGTCAATTCAGTTTTGCTTTTTACATTTATATCTCACTTTTGTTTGATAAAACTGACCTGATATGCATTTCTCTGTTTCCTCAAGAATCGGGAGGTAAGAAAGGCCGCCAGAAAGAGACGCCTGATGAAAGGGTTCGACATCGGCCTCGTCAGAGTTCGATTCAGACCACCCGAGGCCGATATCATTCACGGCGCCAGTCCCCTCCCGGTCCAAAGCTGGCAAGATCGCCCGGCTGGCCACCAGAAAGAAGAAACAGGGTCGAGGGGACATCTCGGAGGCCACCGGCAGCGAGGGCAGCTTTCTCCGGAGCGATCGAAGACTCGCTCAGCAGCAACGGGTCCAGCCTGAACGGATCCAGCTGCAGCAGCGGCATGGTGTGGGACCAGTCCGGCAAGTGGACTTGCCCATCAGATCTTTATTTGCGCGCAAACCAGCAACCTGGCCTCAGCACGTCTCAACACTGGCTGGCCTTTATGGACCAGCCCAGCGTAGCAAAAATCGCGTGGCGACCTGCAGACAGGACTCAAGCCAAGACCGTGAGCGCCCTTTGGCCAGCTGGCGAGCGTCCATGGACCATCTAGCAAGAGGGCGTCGCCGGAATCTCAGTCGCGGCAGTGCCTGACGCCTGCCAGAGTCTCTCCCATCCCCAGCTGCGCCAGTTCCAATGTGCCTACCCCAGGAGCGCTATCACGGGACAGCCAGACCCAGCTGGGTCCAGAAAGACTCTGCCCCTGCAGCCCAGCCCGCAGGAAAAGATGGGGAGATGGCATTGAAACTGTGACTTACCTTCCACTGCTGGGTGGAATGAAAGACCCAGCCAAAGCTTTTACTCACTAGTCCAAAACACAAACCAAGATCTCTGTGCTATTTATTAATTGTGAATTAGAATGGAAGGAATTCCACACGATGGAAGTTATTATATTATGGAATCTATTGAAAAGATTGTAGCAGTTCGCGATCTTCTCTTTCATACATGCAGCGTACATTGAACTATTCTTTGTAAGGAAAGGATTTAATGAAAAAACCCTATTTGAAGAAAACGTAAACATTTTTATATGAGATTACATATCTAAATAAACGTAACTCCGCGCTATGTACAAAGTTTTATGCAGTTGCATGTTTGTTTGTCTAATTGATATGTGGTTCTTATTAAGTCAAAATTCGCATGTACCTTTTTTCAGAAGGGCCAGGAACTTTTGTTTTCTAATTTCTATCAAACTATCATATTGAGAAAAGTTAAAAAATATTTCACATAATTGCTTTGTGATGAGAGTCAGCAGAGATTAAATGAATTAGGTAAAATTATTTATTAATTTACCATTTATGTTTCTAGTAGGTGCTTTCTAATAATGCATACTATCTTGTCATATTTCATCTTGTCAATTTTATTATTTACGTCTTTATCTCATCTTATTTCAATTTGTTATAACTATATATTGCTGTAGTAATTTTGGAATACTTGACTGAGGAATTTGTTCAAGGATAATTTTAAGAGAGAGAAAAATATATACAATTATAAAGTGAATAAAAGAAATACATTAACTGCATTTTGTTAAAATAATTCAATTCATGATGTGAAGTAATTTTTAAGAATTTTATTTCT
Source organism: Araneus ventricosus (assembly GCA_013235015.1). Taxonomy (NCBI): domain Eukaryota; kingdom Metazoa; phylum Arthropoda; class Arachnida; order Araneae; family Araneidae; genus Araneus; species Araneus ventricosus. Next base: position 129,254 of record BGPR01001301.1, on the reverse strand, counting down.
TTATAAGTTTATTATTCAGTAATTTGAAAATTATACATTAAAATTTCTTAAATAATCTTAGTAGAAGTCAAGTTATTTTTTCAAATTTAAATTTCCTTAATTTCGTTAAAAAGCAAACTAAAAAAAAACAAACAAAGTATTAATTTTTTTCTATAAAAATCATATTGTCTTTATTATTTTGCTGTAATTCTTGAAAAAAATTGTGGATTATTCAGGTTTAATACTTTTTATTACACTGATTGACGCTGATTACAATGATACAGAGTTCTTTTAATAGTTTGCTAGATCTACTAGACATTAACCAGTGAAATTTCAATATAACTTGTAAAGTCATCAGTTTTATTAAAATCAATCTTAATTTAAAACAATTCTTGTATTGAATTAACAATTAATGCGATTCAGTTGCAAAATAACTGCAAAGAAAATGGAGAATACGAGTTTTTCTTTTAATTCAGCTTTCGTTTAAGTTCGAATACATTTAACATTCACCGTCTCAAAATTTGTAATGTCATTAAATCAATGTGCTTTTTTAATCATCAAGGCTGCTAAAAATACCTGAAATCACAAATTTTTAATAGAATCAGTGTTAAGTACGAAACACATAATTTTATAAGTAAATTCTAAGTTTAAAGAATAAACATGGATAAAAAGTTCTATTGTAATTTCCTTTTTGCTTGTTTTTATTTTTTTATTTTCTTAAGATTTTAACGTTTAAAAGTTTACTTTTCTTATCTATTTATCTCGTTGCTATGATAAAATTTATCTACAGATTAAATATTAGAAAATTTAGAAATAGTTTAAGGTCTACTAAGTTTGCCTTCTAAAGAATTGTAATTACTGGCTTATGGTGTTCCATTACGGTATACTGTTAACATTCCCATTTACTTGTTCATTTCCATTCAGTTTTAGCATTTAAATTGATGTTTTTTCACCCTTAAAATGTTCATCCTTTCGTTATGTTGTGAATTTTATAAGAACTAATCAAAATTTAAAAATAATATCAAAAGTTTGAAGTTGCTTGTAGCTCATTTAGGCAATGCGCCTTCTGAAAATTGAGGCCATATTTGGGAACTATTATTATCAAGTTAAGGACTGAAACTAGGTTGATAAAAATTGTTAGAAAATGGTATAGATATATTTCTTAAGGGTAAAATGGAGACAGTCAAATTAGTTGTTGCATCTAACTAAAGTATTTAGTCAAATTTTATGCGTATAACATAGTGAAAGAAATTTTTAAATGATAAGATATGGTTTTGTAGTTGGAGCAGTCAAACTTAGAGTTCTATCACCGTCTAATATTTGGATAAGGATAATGTCAAAAAATAGCATTTTAGTTTTTTTAGAATCGAAGTTTTATTAAGAATGACAAAAAGGGTCAAGTACAAAAACTGTTAATTTGCGTCCTTCCTGTGTCTTTTCCTGTTCTAGAAAATTTTTCGCAGTGATTGATTCCGAGTGAACATCGGCAATTGAACTTTTTTCTCAAATGACAAAAGATATAGTACCTCTAAGTTTGATATGTAAAAATAATTCCCATACGCATGTTTTCTAGGGCTTCAAATCACGTAAAAACATTTCGGGTTAAAATAGCCATAAATTCAACTAATGGTCGCTGCAAAATTAATTATCACTAGATTATAGGTAATATAGGTTGTTTTGTATCTGTTGAGAAATCAAAGAGAATTTGAATTTAAACATAAAAAAAATTGAAACCTTGTTGTAAATGGAATATTAAGAGTTTAAGTTTTCTCTCTTCTTCTATTTAATAATATAAATGTATCATTAAAAAGTGAGCTTTACAAGTATAAATTGATTTATTCTTTTATTATTATGTATTTATTTTATTTTAATGATACGATAATATAAAATGTAAAATGTAGAAACACACAAATTATTCTTCAAATATAAAATGTTTTATTGTTCTGTATTATGGTTTTTCTTCTCCCTTCTTTTCGATTCGATAATGTATAAAACATATAGTAAGAAATACAAAAGTTAGGTTTCAAGTATAAAATGTTTTATTCTCTTATTATTATGGTTTTTTTCTTCTTCTTCTTTCAGATAGATATAATGTATTATAACAATAGTAAGAAATACAAAAGTTAGGTTTCAAGTATAAAATGTTTTATTTCATTATTCGTGGTTTTCTTCTTCTTTCTTTCGATACGATAGATGTATAACATATAGCAAGAAATACAAAGTAGGTTTTCAAGTATAAAATGTTTTATTCTCTTTATGGGTTTTTTTCTTTCCCTTCTTTCGATACGATAATTGTATAAACATATAATGTAAGAAATACAAAAAGTTAGGTTTCAAGGTATAAAATGTTTTTATTCTTTATTATTATCACGGGTTTTTTCTTCTTCTTCTTTCGATACGATAATTTAAAACATATAAAAAAAGAAATACAAAATAGTTAGTAAAAGTTATTTCTATTATATGTTCTCTCTTTTGATATGATAATGTATTATATGTAGAAACTTCTAGAATTTTTTATTATTAAATGTTTTGTTGGTCTGGGTCGACTGGCATTTCATTCAAAAATCAGTTCGCTTTTGCAGCTAATTATAGAGACTTTAACACATGACAGGATTTTAACATTTACATTTCCAATTGCTCGAATTCCTATCATTCAGGTCCATAGCAATAACTTTTGATAACATGAGAATTAAAGCGCGCATGCGCATTTACCTGAGTTTTGCAGAGCTTCAAAACCCATTTGTTAGTTTTTAGACAGATAGAAGAAAAGCTACTGCTAGGTTTTACATGCAGAGTCTTAAGAAGCAGGTTTTTTGTGCCTGATTTGTAGAAGAAATTAAAACCAAAAATAGCTGTCGAGACATAGCATATTTCATATATTTATACTTCATAGTCTTAAGTGCTTGAAAAAAATTATAATAATAAAGATGCCAATGATTTTTTATAAATTCAGTTCCCTGCACCTACAAGAGTTTTGAGCATACTGTATTAATAAAATATTATATATTTCATTGTAAGCAAGTTGTCGTGGTTTGTTGTGTTTGTGTGTTCTAATCGTTGCAAGAATAAAAGCAAACTGCTTCAAGCTATGACGAACGTTTTAAATAATAAGTCAGATTGCAGATAATATTAAAACATATACCGAAAATGTAACTGTATTTTATGTTTTATATAGCGAGATTTGCTGATTCGAAGAATATGGGGACTACAATAAATAATCAATTTTTCAAAAATTCATTCAAGAATTCGATAGCAAAATTTTGATGAATAACAATTTTAACTAAAACTCATTTTAAGATTAGTTTTATATACCGTTATTATGAACAATGGCATTACGTAATCCTACAATGAAAGAATAATTTTATAGAATTATTGATATTGGTAATGAATAATAATAAATTAATCTCATCAATAAAGCTCGTTCACAGATCTGAATAGAAATTGCTAAACTAAAAACGTCTAGCAGACACTTTCAAGGTTTTGGAAATTGAATTTCTGTAACAAGCACATCCTCTAAATTTTTGAAATTTCAAGGAGAACTCAATTTTTCATAGTAGAGATTTTCTAATTTTTGTCTGATAGAACATGGAATCGTCAAGTTCTCTGCAGATAGAAAAAATCAGAAATATCGTTCTTGGTTGCAAAGCAATTCGTTTTACTTTCAAGAAAGTTATCACTAATTTTCGTCCTAGAACGATTTTTCTGAATTTTTCCGTTCTGATATGAAATCATGGAGACCGCAAGTTCACTCAGATGTGAAAAAATTCAAAAATCTGTTCGTTGTTGAGATAGTTAGTATTAACTTCCTTATTAATTTCAAAAATTGAGATATTGCTGCTGCTTTTGTTAAGCGACGATTCGTTTTCATTCTTTATTTAGATTAGTTATTTATTGTCTTTGATTGACTGCTTGTCTCGTAAAATAAATAATTGCAGTGGACATCAAAGATACGACGTGTTTAACTAAGGAAAAAATTAACAAAACTTGGAAATTTCCAGCAATGTGTTCGAATAACCAAATGAATTCCTCATAGACTGTTTTAAAATTATATTAACAGGAAATCAAACGGACTAGGTGAAAAGTTCAATATACCACGAATTCGAATTAAAAATCCTCGAATCTAGCCAAGTTACAACCATGACCCAGGTCCACCGGACACCTACTGTTTAGAGTCTATGCCTAGTTTAACTTGTGAATTTGTTATAGACAAAATCTATCCATCATACAACAAAACATTTCTTTTTTTGAGAGTAAAACAGTTCGTTTCCTGAAATACTCATCTCATAGAAACTTCAAAATTTTGCTGAAATTGTATTGCTTTCGATTCTCTTAAACGGGTGATAAACGATTCAAAACAAGATTTTTCGTCATTAAAAATCCTGCATATTTGTAATCTGTCTTTAACTCTTCCGGATTTAGGCGTAAACAAAAATCTTCCATCATTTCTTTGCACCTGGCGCCAATTGCTTCTCTCTATTTCCGGAAATAGAAAGTTCCTCTTCGCGGTGACACCTGCGAACAGCGTGTGGATCGAAAACCGGATGCATACATGCCTTTTCACCCTCCGACCATTGTCAAAGAAAGCAATGTTGAAGCTGCCAGCTTCTTCTTTCGAAAACGGTCACTGTGGAATGGAACGGACAAGCGACTCCACTTGGCAGAAGCAGCGCTTTTGCGCTCAATCACGTGAGACCTATACCGAACATTATTATTTATTTTTCTCTATCGTCTGCATCGTCACTCCGGCAACGCAAAAAAGCAAATATTCTACACCCTGAAGCGAAAAAAGATGGAATCGCGAGTTTAAGTTCACATGTTTTGCAGCGTGTCATGAGTTGAATTGGTGAGGATTCTAAAAGATGTGTTTTATTATTATTCATCTCGCGTTTTACCAATTGTTTTTTGTGCAAACGATTACAAAAACGGCAAGTAGTAAAATTGTTTTGAAGAATCTCTAAAGATTTATTGACATGATGATGAATTCAGATTTTTTACGCAGAACTCGTAGAAAAACTCCAGTCAGCGTTTTCGGTTAATGGGAACTTTAAGAGAATATATTAGTCTGGAAAGTTTAACTGATGGAAAGTGAAAAATTTCGTCGATACATGATGTCTGCTGGCAGAACTATTTAGATAATTTGAGATCATGCAGTGAAGATCCTTAACTATTTAGATATCGTTTATCTGATGAAAAGTTTGATGTTGTCTTTAATCGTATTTGCTCTAAATTTGTGTATATTTAAATTTAGAAGCCAAAGACCATATTAGCTTATACAGCTTCTCGATCCTGTAAAAATTTAAACATAGGAATATCAATTAAGATAATTTAAGCGCTTTGTATCTTTATGTATGTCTTGAACAAATTATATTTCTTAATAAATAATTTTTTACAGTAATAACAATGGAACCTCATTTGAGAGCATTTTTGCAGATAGTGAGGGCATGGAAGAATGCTTCTAACTATCTATCACCAGAAAGAAATTAATGTTTGTGTGTTTCTGCTTGCTGTTTGAAGTAATTAATAATTCCAGAACAGACTAGTTCAAATGTCATATCTGATCATAAACCAGTCCTATTCAGTGCCGAAGAACTCCGCTGGAAGAATGCTGATCCAAAGATCAAATGCTTTATTTACGTTTTGTTGTTTACATGTTGCAACTACTCCTCAATCTCAAGCTGTTTTGTACAGAAACATTTCATTCAATGCAGTTCTGAGACGTGTGTGAAACGCGGGTGAGAATTTTCTTTTATCAACATCCACGTTGCATTCTTCGGCGAAGCTACGCGTTCAAAGAACATGAAATCGTGCGTGGTATGTACCAACACGGTTCCATTAGCATCTTGGAGAACACCAACATCCAATCTACCTCTTCACGTCTTGATACCAAACAGCAAATTAAGCGAATCGAAGGACTTTGAAAGTTAGAACTTTTCTAGAAGGGGATTAAATGTAAGTACATATTTTCTCATTTTTTAGCATTGAAATGCATAAGACTTCACCTTTTATAAATAACCTGTTGAAAGTTTGCTCGATCGATACTTTCTATACCGGATCCTGTTTTTTCACCCAAAAGTATTGTCACCAATCTCTTCCCCAACAAACGTAAACTTTGGAATCTTCTTGTTGGATTAAAACTTTCAAATATAAACACTTATCACCTTATACAGTATTAAAAAATCACCCGTCATGGAGCAATACGTAACTTGAACGAAGTACACGATTGATCATTTTCTAACTCAATTTATGCATAAGAAGGAAAGAGAACGAACCAATAATTAGCGTGTTGTTTTAGGTCAAGAACGGGCTGTTTCAAACTTATCAGTTCGTTTCATGTTTCAACCCTGTTATTCATGTTTTATCTCAGAATATTTCTCAGAGGGGAGCATGGCATGCCATAAATTCTTCCACGTTATCAGACGAATATTCAGGTTTTTTGGAAGTTTATTTCAGTTGTCTTATACCGAAATTTTATTTATTCTCAAATGTTAAGCTTCACCCGTGAGTGCTTATTCAAATACAGTAGTCCCGTTCATCCAGGCTAGAAGGGACTGGACCTTGTCTGGATCTTTGGAAATCCGGATAAAACGGAATTTTCCTTGAAATGCAAGTACTACAAGTTTTAGATGGGTAAAACTATAAAAATTGATGTTTTTTTCATAAATATATACAACTTTTCCTACAGTATAATTTTAGTTTTAATACTTCTCTATACGTAGACCTAAGTTTTTAACCTACGAACTGATGTTTGATTAACAAAACAGAACATCTTTGTACATAATTAAAATTCAAAATGGATTGGTTTTATATCCTGCTTTCTTTAAAATCCTGTCCTGATTAACCAGGTTTCCGGACGATCGAGGTCTGGATTAGCTGGACTCTACTGTAATAAACAAGGTAGGATAAAAATTTTATAAAAATTCTCTGTTTCTTTAAAAATAAACAATGGTTGAAAGCGAGAATTTCAAATGGAAACCAAATAAAGATTTTATGTTCTGTTAAATATTAGAATCTACTTAAATAAAACTAATATCAAATTTGGAACAAAGAGCAAGAGTTTCTTAATTGTTGCTTGATAATTTCAATTCGGTCATAGAATGTTCCATTTCAAAGTATATGCATGGTTCCCGTCGGTTGAAGACGTACTCGATTGAACAAGGAGTTCACTCAATTATCATCGATCTCAAAAGATTGTGGTACTTACGTATTAACACCACCGAAGCTACAGATTTGGCGGTTTTTAAGTGCCGCCAAACTTGGCGGTTTTGTACTTACGTATTAACGCCAATTCGGCGGTTTCTAAGTGGCACCAATTTGGTGGTTTTTGTACTTACGTATTAACGCTAATTTGGCGGTTTTTAAGTGTCGCCAATTTGGCGGTTTTTGTACTTA
>BGPR01001301.1:92087-121876 GCA_013235015.1 Araneus ventricosus | reverse complement strand
TTTGGCGGTTTTTGTACTTACGTATTATCGCCAATTTGGCGGGTTTTGTAAACAAGATTGCTCTTTATTGGCGCATTACCGCCAATCTGTAGCCTCGGTGACGTTAATACGTAAGTACCAAGATTGTTAAAAAAGTGAACAACATATGAATGTTAACCAGACATGAGTCAGTGATAACTATTTCAAACTGCGATCTTCAGAATGTCAGTCAACAGAAACTCAAGCATGTTTATTTTTTGACGTAGACTTACGTCTCTCCATAATTATCTAATGGTGTGTTGCGATAGGAAAAATTATGAAGCTTTTCGTGGTATTTTTAGACGCTTACAGCTCCGCAACCAAGTAACATAGAGAGTTGGTTTTAGTTTCATGTAACAGAGAAAGGTTGACATTAAAGATCACAAAAAGAATTTTACAATTTGGAAATAAAAAAAATAAGAATTAATAATTTAATTATTTTTTTTAATTAAAAAAATTAAAAAATTAAAAAACCGTAAATTTTCCAATTTACGGTTTAGTCACAGTAGAGCTTCAAAATTGGTTAAGATCACTAAACAGTTTGATGACGTCACAGCGACCGATGCACGAGCACGCAGACTAAGGCAATTCAGTCATCGATCTGAGATTCATGCGAAATATTACTCAAGAATTGTTGAATTACGTTGTGCTCAAGTTAAACGCATATAGCTCCACAACCAAATAACATAGAGAGTTGGTTTTAGTTTCATTTAACAGAGAAAGGTAGAAACTGAAGATTGCAAAAATAATTTCAGAATTTATTATTAAGGTTTAGTCACTGTTGAGTTGCAAAGTTGGTGAAAATCACGAAGAATTTTACATAGATAGAGTCACATAGTCACACTAGACTAATAGTCACTATAGACTACGGAGTTAATAGTCACATAGAGCTACTTTAGTCACAGAAAGTCACAGTTGAGTAAGGTAAGTAAGTCAACGTCCCTCAATCCCATCGGCCGTTTCGCAGAGACAGTCTCCCGCCGTATTTTTTTCCTGACATGGAGAGTTATTTTCTATTCTTGAAAAACACACTTTAGAAGAAATTTTCTCTTGCTGTAATCAACAGCTACGATTTCTTTTCGGTAAAATTTTCCAATAAAATAAATGTACTTCTGGATTTAAATCCAATTAAAATTCATAATGAAATATTTGTATAAATACATAATAAATTGAAAGAACTTAAAACTATCTTTAATAAATAAATAAATATTTCTATAATTATTTTTTTTCTCCGTCACTGAAAATGTTTACCTCTCGATATAAATTTTTTTTTTCAAATTCGCTCATTAGGAGCATTGTTAAAAGAATATCAATAAGTGTTGTTTTTTAAAAATAATTATCGACTGAAATTATTTTGTCGAAAACATAAACAGAAAGCGAGAAAATAATTTTTGGTGTACCATTTCTAACAACTTATAGCTGAGCTTTATGGTGATTTGACTGAAAGTCACTTTTTAGCGAACTGTTACATTACTGGCCTAACCTATCATTACTTGAACTGCTGCGAGGTCAAATTTTCTTAACTCTATGAACCCTAATACGCCTCAAACCGCCCCACTCGACAGAGATCGGACTCAGGCGATTTCGGGCGCCTGAGTTAATTTTACGGGAGAAAAGTTGTTCCTTTCCTTGTGTACAATTGATCGCCCAAACTTGGGTGTCGTACTCCTGGAATTTCTATAAAGAAAGGAAGGATTTCATTCTGCTTTCGTGACCGAAAATTTACTTCAGTTTTTGAGGTACTGGAATTCTCGCTCTAGCCGGGTTCAGAAAGTTAAATGAATACTGAATCTCGGTAATTCGAAATATCGGATTTTTTGAATTAAAAAAAATGAAGGAAAATAACAATTAAGAATCAGAAATAAAGCTGGTGTTTATTTCTAACTTAAAAGAAGCATGTGCATTTTTATTTAAGAATGAATATAGCATCTTAATTAGTAGAAACAAAATCAGTTATTTCTTCTTGAACTAAACATGCATCTAGCTTTTTCCTTATTCTCTTACAGAGTACCCAAATCCAATACTCTACTGTATTTGGTATTTCAATAGTATTTCACCGAATTTTCAGGAATTCAAACAGAGGTCAGCCCAAATTAGTTCAGATACCCTAGGTTCTGGTTCTACTATAGTTAGAATTTTAATAATAAACGCGGTACTTAAATTTTAATTAGTTATGCCACATCTTAGCATTTAACCGATATTTTTGAATTGGAATTCATGTCTATTTCGTTACGATTTTCTCTAGTCCTGAGAGTAATAAATCATTCCAATTACTTTTAATTCATTTATCTGTTTTCGGCAACGCAGTTGCCTATGACATGCATTGCCACAGCAATAACATTAAAAAGGGCAACGTAAAATTGACAATGTATGTTTTGCTTCGGGAAGTTTTCTTTGAGTAATCTAGAGGACGCCCACTAGAGCCCTGACCCCCCCCCCATTAACGGGGCCGGATTAAACTCTGTAGGGGCCCTTAGGCAATGCAAGTTTTGTGGCTCCCTTGTCGCCTTACCATCTTCCAAAACAGGATATTTTTGTTGACTTTAATTTATCCTGTGTGTAAGCTGTTTTAAGTAGCAAATTTTGGAAACATAACAGAACATTTAACTGTGATCCACTTTCAAGAAGATTGGTTTCAGTATCTCTCGTATATAAAAAAAATTAAATTTAAAAATAATTTTAAACTAAATATTAAAAAAATTATGAAATTTTTTCCTACAGAATTAAATACTATTTAATTGTAGGATAGGAGTTTTTTTTTTAATAATAGAGCAACGCATTTTTAAGAATTATACAACAATATTAGAACTAGTAGAAGGAAATTAATTAGGAATGTTGTTAGAATAATATTCTAAAATTTAAACGATACTTGATGCTAATTTGAATAAACTCGAATGCACAGTCTCTGTAAGTTAAATGAAAGTAAAAAATTAAATTACTCTGAAATTACCGCTAAAAACTCCTAAGACCTCGGGGCCTCCTAAAGTTGAGGAGCCCATAGGCAGTTACCTACTTTACCTATTTAATAATCCGGGCCTGCCCATTAAGTTGAGAGTGGCGACATCTATAGTCATAAAAAGTAGTGTCTAGGTCGATTAAAGTGTATATACATTCATAGCAATTTTATATACCTATGTAAAGTGTCGTTCAGTTAAAAGTGTCGAGAGAGTCTTACTCTGCGTTTGTCCTTTAGAGGCGGAGGTGTTGAATCCGCTGTTCTGCAGGATCTCGGTGAGCTCGTATCGGAAGGATGAGATGTCCTGCTTGATCTCGTTCTTTGAGCGATCAACAGGATGCCCACTAAAGTCCTGAGCCTTCACCTCCAAATTAACTTGAGAGTGGCGACAGCTATAGTCATTAAAGACTTATCTAGGTGGATTAAAGTGACTATAGGTTCATAGCCACTTTAAATAGCAATGTAAAGTGCCGTTCAGTTAAAAGTGTCGAGAGAGTCTTATTCTGCGTTTGTCCTTTAGAGGCGGAGGTGTTGAATCCGCTGTTCTGCAGGATCTCGGTGAGCTTGTAGCGGAAGGAGGAGATGTCCTGCTTCATTTCGTACTTTGAGCAATCAACAGGATGCCCACTAAAGTCATGAACCCTCCCATTCAAATTAAATTGAGTGTGGCGACAGCTATAGTCATAAAAGTGGTGTCTAGGTCGATTAAAGTGACTATTCGTTCATAGCCACTTTATGTAGCAATGTAAAGTGTCGTTCAGTTAAAACTGTCAAGAAAGTCTTACTCTGCGTTTGTCCTTTAGAGGCGGAGGTGTTGAATCCGCTGTTCTGCAGGATCTCGGTGAGCTCGTAGCGGAAGGAGGAGATGTCCTGCTTGATCTCGTTCACGTCGTCCTCCGTCACCCCCTGGTTGTCCGCCTTGCGCTGTTCCTCCGTCACGTAACGCCGCACCAAGTTGCGCATGATGTTCTGAAAATAACAGATCTCATCATTCAGACGAATTCTCTGTCGAGCAGCAGAGCATCCTAACTTAATATATCCGAATAGGTTAAAATGAAATTTTCGAAGGAAAATTCAAAAACTTTTTTTATGATAAAAAATAAAGCCACAGCTTTTAAGACTCGAAAATAGTCTTTGATTTTATTCTTATTCCTTTATATTATTTGAACTAATGTATTATTATATTTTTTAAATGCATTTTCAGAAAAATGAAAGTATGACTAAAATTGATCCACGAAAGACGCGATATCTCCAAAGAAATTCTTTAAAATTCATTGACATTTGGTACACATGTGTCAAAAATCTTTGAGGGTGAAATAGATGCAAGTTTTATGTTGGATTTATTTATTCATGTTTTACAGTCACTTTTACTTAGAAAAATAGGATAATTTTGGCGAAAAATCAATGACGCCAACTTTGAATGTTCATAAAATATTTATCTATTAAAATGAATTTTATATTGCGGTCTATTACATTCTAGATAGTTTGAGAAATAAGCATACGAACTTAAAATTAAATACGCCCATATTTTTTCAATTATGCTGTTTTTCTGAACAATGAAATTTTTATTAAAATTCTTTAAAAAAATTATTATTTTCAAAAACTATTGATGATATAAGAATTTTTATTTCTATTTGTGACTATTTAAGCCTTTTTTTGTTATTTAGATCAGAAGATCTTTTCGTGCATGATTTTTTTAAATTTTTTCTCCGAACCTAGTCGGATGCCTTAAGAACAGCAACCAGCCAACAATTATTCTTCATCCGTGATTCTTTTGAAAAATCCACCTTCCATAACACTGGCAACCCTGAAGTAATAATTATCAGCTAACATATCAGTGAACTCTAAGCAAAATTAACAAGACAGAACACAGGAAACAGCCACACCATACTGCGGTAGGGTTACGACTGTAATCCTCAATGTAACTCTGGTTGTAATAAATTATCTATTTTTTCTTTAATGTCGTATCAAACAACACTAACAGCCCCGAATCGTGTGGGAGTGCTAAAACTGAATGCACCCACCCTTTCATTGCAACATCTGATAACCCCTCTTGTATATATTTTATATCATATTCGGATTGTAACTCTCTATGAATTATAACATATTTGTCTGTTTATGTTTAGTTAAATTCCCCTTTATGTGTTTTTTTAAATATCTTGATGTATTTTTTTGCTTTTGCTTTTCAATCAAGTTTCACACAAACCCATCCAAACGACAGGGAGCCGTTTAGGTTTCAAGTGTGGGTGTATGATGTGGTGTTAGTAATTCACCACATGATTAATTCATCAAATGATGCAGTCATTCACCACATGATTCATTCATCAAATGATGCAGTCATTCACCACATGATTCATTCATCAAACGATGCAGTCATTCACCACATGATTCGTTCATCAAATGACGCAGTCATTTATCACATGAATCGCAGCTGGCATTAATTTCGTCTCGTTTTAACGATAATGCGATTTTTCTCACAAGCTTTTATTTAACTCGACTTGTTTCGTGTTCGTAAAGCTGGAATTTTGTAATCGATTCTTCACTCATTTCTTAATCTTGTAGAGGTATGGGATTTAGTACACTTGTGTATTCTCGATGACAGTGCAATGTTTTAATATTTTCAGAACCTAATCACCATTTAATCGAATAATTTTAAGTAAATATTTATCCCATATGAGTGATGGCATTTGGTAGTGATAAAGAGTGGGAGAAAAAAATGTTTTTAAGATTCCATAAAATTTATAATAATGAATTGGGAAATATAATAAAAGCTAGAATGTAGAAAATAATAAAAATAGAAACAGATTTTAAAAACGCTCTTTTATGAGTTAATAAAATTAGAAATACAATAAAAAAAAGAAATATATTTCATAACAAAACTTATTTTCTCCATTAAAACTATTTTTTCTTTTTAGTCTTTAATAAATTATTATAAATATTATGGAACCTTGTGTTCAATTTTTCTCAAATTTATCATTAGAAGACGTTTATTGTTCAGTATAAAAATTTAATTAAAACTATTAGATTAACTAATAATTAAGTTCTGAAAATATATAAATAATGCATTGTCATCGGGAGCACACAGGTGTGCAAAATTACAAAAGTCAAGCACTTCCGAAAAGAAGTGGGAAATCGATGTACATGTGTACAAACATAAAACAAGTAAACTCAAATAAAAAATGTGCAAAAATAACAGCCTAAACACTATTATTGCGCCTTCAAAAACATGCAAATTTTATATTAAAGAAAAGTCCTTGCGTTTTTGGAATTGGCCTCCAAATTATTCTTATATCTTACAGAAAACAAAGTAGCACTATTTATTCAAACTATGCAAATGCCATTTTAATTTATGTTATCCTGATTTGAAGCACACGAGTGTTACATTTTAAAACGTTATGTTCCTTTCAAAAAAACAGCTACGGACCCTAAGGAGTTGCATTTTGATATAAATCGCAGTAATATTTAGAGAGCAACCTCGCAGAAATGAGGAGTTGCATTTTGAGTCGAATCAAGGAGCTGGAATTTAGACGGATTATCTTCCCTTCAACAAAATCTGCAGCGAATCATCAGTTCCCATGAATAGAGAACCGGCTCTCTCTCGTGTCTATGAATAAAACATCCAAAGCGCGTCTCTCTCTTTGTTCAGCGAGAAGCGAAAAGGATTTACATCACAATACTCCAAAGACGAGTCTTCGCGATTATTTGCGGGAAGATTCTTTTAGTTTTAAGATTCTCTCGGGACTTTTACTTTGGCTGCGGCGCTTTTACAGAGAATTTGATTTTTAAACGTTTTCGCCGACCTCTCTTGTATCTTGATGGAGAGAGAGCTGCTTGGTTTTTGAAAAAGAAGAAATTTTTGCGATGGAAAATCTATTTCGAGCCAAGTTTTCTTTTTCCGTTAAATTCCAATGCAGGTATTTTATTTGAATAAAGATTCCCATTTTTAAACTGTCTCCAGGTCATATTCATTCTTTTTTTTTTGGTGGTTATTTCCCTGATCTCCATTAACTTTTTATAAAAAATCTTTTGTTTATTTGAGTTATTCCGTCAGATAAGGGACTAACATATTAGATTATGCGAAAGCCATACTGGAAAAGTTTGTGACACTTCCCAATTACCGCATATTTTCTTTAAATTTAATCTTTGCCCACAGTAAATACTGGGAAGGGATGGGTGGATGTTTTGTTAAAAATTTAAAACGTTTTCGTCTATCTCTTCGTGAAAGAAGGCTAAAGTACAAAATTGATTTCTGTTTCCAAATCAAGAGTCTTCCTAACCCAATCATAAGATATCGAACTTTCTTTTCTCGTAATGAAGGGAAACGTGAATATCCATATGCCTCTACCAAATGGTCCCTTCCGCTTAAATCACCCTAATACGAGACCTTCTGAGCTGAAATCTTTCGTCTGAAGACTTTCGCTGCAACATCAAAATTAGTTAAATCATTTAACAACTCACTTCTAAACCTTATTCTAGGCGGTTCCGTAGCCACATTTCAAATGTTCTTCACAGATTTTCACAAGATCCCGTTTTACACTCAGGTTGGTGACAAGTGCATTGGCACAGGCATGAAGCACATATCTAAGTCAAGCAAGAATTTTGTTTGTTCTTGGAAGTAAGTAGCAAATTCCACAGAGTTTATATGTGGGCATACGAAAGCAGAAAGACGCTTCTATCTGTACGAGTGTAGATGATAGTCTTTGCAAAGAGCTAAAACATATCTTGAAAAAATCAAACTTTCTGAAAAAGTGACCAATTGTTTTAACAATGGCTTCCTAGAAAGACTGCAAGCGGGAGGCATTCTGTAAGAATATGGAGAGAGCGGGTTTTTAAGCTCAACCGGATTTTCTTCTGTGAAAAATTCAAAATTTGTTTTGAAATATTCCACAAATCTTGGTGATTTTACATTTTGCTTAAATTAGATAAATTAGCATTTCCTTTTCGAGTAAGACCTACGAATGGAGAATAAAATGCAGCATTGCTTATTAGTTACAGATCATCCGCAGTAACCTTTGTTCTATTTGAATTTACACATTCGCAAAACTGCTATATTTCAATACCAATTCTGGCATAGATTGTATGCCTTTACGTTCATAAAGTATTATTTGTTGAAAATCTATTATGGTATTTTGCCGCTTATTGCTACTGGCAATAATAAAGGGATGCAAATTTTCTTTACAGAAGTTGTTAGCTGCTTGCAAGAATTCAAAAATTTTACTGCTTTCAATTTCTTTCTTGTTATCTCAGTGAAATGTCTCCAAATAACAAATAAAAAGCATTGCAATTGCATCGTCTAATTCCCACCCATAACAGATAATACGTATGATAACAACATTCGTTAACGATTATCCATTTAAGCCAATCGAAACTTTTATCATGCTTCGGTTGTTTATGAAATGGATTAAAAATTTCAAAGCTTAAACTCAAGCTTGATTTTTTGTATGAGTTTTCAACAATGAATTTTATTAGTATTTATGCTCCTACATGTAGTCATCCGAAATCGAAGAAGGTTTACAAAATATTCTTGCAAACCACAGACTAGAGATTACCCACGTTGAATAACCTTTCGAAACCCCTCGTCCATCTTAATGGACACATACATTTATTTTTACAAAAGAAGTTGCTTTGAATTCATAGCCCTTAAATCCTGTTGTCCAATGCTTTAGAAGGTCCTATGCCGCACCTATTAATTATTTGTAATTAATTATGTTATATAGTTAATTTTATTAAATAATTAATTTAATAATAAGTGTATTAATTAATATATGATTAATAAAATATATATTAAGTGTTATTATAGTGTTATATAATCCTGTCAAGAGTAATATCGACTTTTGTCAAAATTGGTCAAAATTACACAGTCCAGTCACATTAATGTGACCACCTGTCAAAAGCCAGAATAACCACCTTTGGCAGAGCAGACCGCTGCGAGACGTGCAGGAAGAGAGTCAATTAGGTTTCTGAAGGTGTTCACTGGGATGTTGAGCCATGCCGACTCCAGTGCCGCGGCCAGCTGCGCTAGATTACGCGGTTGAGGATCCATGGCGCGAACAACCCGATCGAGGTGGTCCCACAGATTCTCGATTGGGTTTAAATCCGGCGAGTTTGCTGTCCAGGGGAGTACGGTAAACTCATTCTGGTGCTCTTCGAACCACGCACATACAGTGCGAGCTGTATGACACCTCGCATTGTCCTGCTGGTGGATGCCATCATTCTGAGGAAAAATAATTCGCAGGCCCATGCACAGCAACGTTCGCTGAACCGTTGTTGAGGATACACTCTTGGTAGCCCCTTGGTTCATCTGGGCGGTCAGTTGCGCGTCTATTCGCCCGAACGCATCTCCGTAGCCTTCGTTCGCCTCTGTCATCTATAGCCCGTGGTACACCACATGTGCCACGCCGCTGATTTTGGATAGTGCCATATTGCCATGCACGGTATACTTTTACCACGGCGGCACGCGAACAGTTAGCAAAATTAGCCGTTTCCGAAATGCTTCCACAGTTGGCCCGAAAGCCAATAATCATGCCCTTTTGGACGTCGGATAAATCGCTACGTTTCTGCATTACGCCAACGATTGAAATGCTTTCCGATGCCCTAGGACATCCTTCATATACACTGCACTGCACTGTGTGCCTTCTGTGATTGGTTATTTCACGTTGACGTCGAAAGTAGGTGGTGGTCACATTAATGTGACTGGACTGTGTATACTTTTGGGTCTCAAGAGTTTAACAAGAGGACATATTTAAACATTTTTTTTATACAAATGGCCTACCAAAAGAAGAAACAGAAAGAAGGCGAAAAGAAATGCATATCGATGGTATTCAGTTGAATCTTACGGAAGAATTATTTGACTGAACTCAGTGTATAACACCAAGAAATAGCATTTTATTAGCGGCTACAGTAACCACGACTGAGGTTTAATTCCCAAGAACAGTGCTTGGGAATAATCTCATAATTTCGCACCAAACACAACTATTCTCACAATCTGCTAAGAAATCATAAACTTAAACACTTATTAAGCCAATATTTTCATTATTTTAAAATCATGCTGTGCTGTTCTAAACTGTTAACAATAAATCATTAAGATAATTTTAATTATGAATTTTTAAAATTAATTTTCACTTTTTTATTTAATAATTACTTTAGTTAAAGTAAATATTAAAATCATGTGAATTCACAATTTTTGTTGCTTAATTACGTCTTGTCTGAAGATGCTGAATATTTCCAAATTAATAAATTGTTATACTAAAGTAATGAAATAAAAATTTTTACTAATAAATAATGAAAACTTAAGTAAATTGTTCATCGAAGAAAGATTTTTATATTAGCAGTTTCTCTTTCACGATTAATGAGAAAAAGGAACGAGTACTGTATCAAACATTAATAACTAGAAACTACAGTTTCAGTCAGTGACAAGAAATAATCAGAGAGTTACCTGGTATTGAAAGTCCCTTTCACTGGCTTGTTTCGCACGTTTCTGAAAGAAAAGAAGATACAATCAAAATCTCATTTAGATGCGAAAAGAATATTTTTTTGGAAAACGCACCGAATCTTCACGAGGCAAAAATGGAAAAAGCTTTTATCACGAGGAACAATCGTAGTTTCGCAGACATGTTCAGAATTCTATTACAGCGCCATTTTCAATGTTTCTACTTTGTATTCATAAAGAATTTTTGCGTTCTATCTAGTATTCAGATAATAATTTCGGTTTTTGAAAAAGCAGAATAATGAGTTTCTTAACAACTTCTAACAACTACTAAATTCTCCACAATTACCTTTTAGATATAAAATAGATAATATATTAAAACTATAGAATAAAGGGGAGTTATCAGTTTAGTTATATTTACGTCCCGTTTTGAATCCACACGAGGGCAAAGTTATCAGACTTTGTTCATTTTGCTGTTTAACATTCCGAGTTAAGTTTAATTTGAATGACGTTCCATTTTGAGGTTACCGGAGGGTTATATAAAGACGAATCTCGCAATTCTGAACCATGCTCTGATGTCGAGGGCGACATCTGAGCCAACGACCCTTCTCCAAATATCCACACCACACCAGCGGGAGAATGTTTGATTCCGACGGATTTAATGTTCATCAGGCGTGTGTACTTTGAGGGTCTTCAGTGGAATCGAATCTTAAACTATCGACTCTTAGGTCGCTAGGTCAAGTCTTAAAAAAATCTACCATCAGGCCTCTGATGCTTCTTAGACAATCTGAGATTGATAGAGGCATGCACAAGATCCATGTCTATACTTCTCTTATGTACAAAGAGCAATTTTTATTTTTTTATTATGTACAAAGATCCATACTAATACTTGAACAATGTTTATACTGAATTCTATAATGAGGTATTTCTCAGGAAGTTAATGACGAAGGGTTTTATAGGCTTATATAAAAATCTGAAGTGCAAACTGTAACCTCAATATGGTGATTCTCATTTATTCTGATTTTGGAGAAGGGTTGCCGGCTTTAATATCGTCCTCTCATCTGACCACAGTTCAGGAGGTGCATCCCAAAAATAGAGCTGATGTTTATTCACAACGTGACGTTAATATTCCCGTTATGAAGTCAATAATGCCGTTATGAAGTCAATAATGCCGGTATGAAGTCAATAATGTCGTTCTGAAGTCAATAATGTCGTTATGAAGTCAATAATGACTAATAATCGCTTATTTGACTTTTCTTATATTATGATAGGAAAGGCTTCTGCAAATTAAAATTACTTTTGTAAAGACTCCAGACAAAATATTAGGAAATTATCGTTTACAGCGAGACTACACTCTAAGAGTAAACGTATGTAGGGCGCCTCGCGCATATATATAGAAAAAGAGAAGAAAGTCGTAGAGAAATGTTGTAAAACCTCTAGATCAGAGAGCATGGTTCCTTCCTAAAATTCGAAATCGTCCGCAAATGGCTCATCACCAACTGAAAAAGAGGTACATAGTGCTTGATCAGAACTTGCCACAGAGTTTTAGACATAATAGTGCTTTTGGGTATGGCAGTATTTACCTCAAGTGCAGTGCGCAAGCAAAAGCGTTTGTACAGAATAGACAATTTCCGAAGAATAATGCCGAGCGATAGATGATGCTGTCCTTGAGACATCATTGAGATCTGTGATGGGAGAGTGCCCTTTATCTCTTTCGAAGCAGGGACCAATTGTTACAAGTTAATGCTTGGACCTGCTCAGTCTATCTTTGAGCGCATCATGGAAATTACACAGCTTACTCCCTGCCTCCGTTTTCGGATTGTAGCAGCACCGATGAGGCTCCAATGGGTGAAAGCCCATTGATACAGCATTGTGGATAACGCTTGACGCATTGTAGGGTCAGATGAACAAAGCTTTGCTTGTATTTCAATAATGCACTTCTCTATGTTACGAGGAGCCTCATTATCGAAATTTTATGAGAGATCATTGCAAATAAGTACTCAGTGGCAGCATTCAGTACTGGCAGTGTGTTGTGCACCACAGTGACAAGCGTGAGAGTATGCAGCAAACTAACATTCGGATGAATACCGTGGACTTGGGCCCAATCTGGACGACCACCTCGTCCTTTATATGGACTTTCTGCTTGAAAAGGGCCTTATCACGAAACCTCTCTATCTAGTCGGCAGTTTCATTGTGTATGACTTCAGATATGATTAGAGACGGATTCGCAAAACAGGTTGTTGTCCCTTGATGATCACTTCAACAATAACTTCGTTTGATCTTTACACAATCAAGACGTTATTCTGGACGCT
Organism: Araneus ventricosus; assembly: GCA_013235015.1. Classification (NCBI taxonomy): domain Eukaryota; kingdom Metazoa; phylum Arthropoda; class Arachnida; order Araneae; family Araneidae; genus Araneus; species Araneus ventricosus. The sequence continues at coordinate 109,164 of BGPR01001301.1, read as the reverse complement.
TTGAAATTTGCTGTCAAGAGGATTGTTACATTTCTGCATTTCTTACTGGAAATGAAGATATATTGATTATGTTAGTGATGATATAATGGCATATTAATTACAGAGTAGGCGAAAATCAATGCAGATGTTATCCATCCCTATGTTACAATATGCGCCTAAAGATTCAAGTTGTGATCGAGTTCATGACTATGGTAACAAGTATTATGTAGAGTAAAGCCTAATTTCTTAACGTTCTGATAGGGATATTTACGAATTTATTTCATAGTTACAAGTAGTTTAAACGTCAAAAGGGGCGAAATGTAATTTTCTCGATGTTTTTCATTTAAAGCAAAACTAAAAACAAAGAAATGATACAAATCGACAAATTACAATACTTTAGTAAATTTCATTATCTGAGATAATTCATTATAATATAAATTTAAGAAAAAACGATTAAAATCTAAACTTGTAAAGTTTCAATGCACATAACAAAATGAAGAAAAGATATATTGAATACTAAAAAGTATTGCAGTTGTTTGGAATATTAAAATAATTGAAATATGAATGTATCCAAAATACTTTTTTGCATTTTATCCGCAAAAATTGAATCTTAAGGACATATTTGCTGAAACATCTATGACGAAAAATAAAATTCTCCTCATTTGCGGGTTTTATTTTGTAAAAATACGAAACAAAGAAAACTTATTTTAGGGACTTAAAAAGGAACATAATTCGATTATCTAGTTAGAGTATAGTAAATAGTTAGTATTCTATTCATTAATAGTTATTTCAGTTTCTAGGTCTTAAGTAATTTAAAAACCAAAAAAACTTGATACTGATGATGCATTCATTATAATTGCCATGTTTGCAGTTTTAACAATTTTGTTAATTAACTATTGTCGCAATAATAAACAAAAAAAGTTGTTGTTGAATGTGATTCAAATAAACAGATAAAAAGAATCGTTTCAAACATGCAATCATATAAAAAAGTGAAACAATTGTTACACTTTTCAACAATGGTAAAATTTTCACTTTCCCCTGTTTAAAGTTACAACAGTTTTTCCATTAAAATTCTGCGCCCAAACGGCCTTGGCAGTCACCACGTTGCGAAGAGTGCATGCTAATTACCCTGATGGTCCTGAGGTGCTCCTTGCGGGCGGCCCGCGAGTTGGAGTGGAACTTGCGGAAGATCCATCGGAGGAAGTAGTAGACGCTCTTGGGGGTGGGGATGATGTTGAGTGGAGGGGGCACCGTCCCACCGTCCTCGAAGCAGCTCATCCAGAGCTTGCAGCGGGCGAACTTCCACTCGGTGTCCGCCTGCTCCTGCAAAGGAACATCGGGTGATGAGCAGCGGTTTTTGAAAGGAAGAGCTTCTGCCTCTTCACTTTCACAGCAAACGTGAACTCAGTTAATGAATTCTATTGCAAAATGCTTCGAGTCCTGCGATTGCCAACCTACTGTAATATTCGTAACGAATAAAAAATATATATTTGTAGAATTCATTAATATATTAAAGAAAAGAAATAGATTAGATAAAAAATCGTTTGGTCATAAGAGAAATTAATTTAGAAATATCGTTTGGCTGTAAAAGAAATTAATTTAGAAATATCGTTTGGCTGTAAAAGAAATTAATTAAAAAAATCGTTTGGCATTAATTCTTGTCTAAAGGTTATAAAAATAGAGTGGCAACGATATATTTGACTTTTGCTAACGTTGCCTAGCAACGGAGAAGAATAATTATGATTGAACATGGAAATCGATGTCAGTGAGTGATGTAACATTTGTGATATAAGTGTATGTGTTTGTTTTACATGTTTGTGCTGTGGGAGACGTCCAATAAACATATTAATTTTGATAAAGAAGGCTCCACTATTCTTCATGCTATGCTGAAATATATTACACTACATTTCCTCCCATACCCCTTGATGAGTATTTTTATTTTTGAGTACCCCCCCTTTTGTCACTTGTAGTAGGGGTATACATTAAAGATATAATATCAGATCTGGAGATCCGTCACACTTACTACAATATTTGTTATTGATTTGCGCATAAAAAATGTTCTTTTCATATTCGTGTTCGTGAAAGGTATTAATATATACTGGGTTCTTGGTACTCTTCTGCCACTGCTAGCCAGTAGGCTTTGGCAAAACCAAATTCTATAATATTTTTTTCATTTTAATCCTCTATATTTTGGTTTTCCTCTATTATCAGCATAACTTTCGTGTACCCCCAGAAGTACACGTATCACATATTGGCAACGTCTGTTCTAGTTAATTGATCGAGTCGTATCGGAAATAACCAGCAGCAAGAACCTACAGAAGTAGCTTCAACATTACATTGTAATGTCTTGGCCTAAGTGTGACCAAATAATTCAAGCTTAGGTTGGCCTAAGTACTTTTATTTAATACAGCAATAATTAAGAGACACTTCTCGCAGAGAAGTCTTGATTAAATATGATTATTTACAAAGGAATCAACAAAATCATAGTTCTAAAACGTCAAAGTTCCATGAGCAATTAGTCCACGAAGACTAGTAATCATCGGATGGATAACTTCCACCTATCAACGTGATACCAAACCACGAGACTACCAAGAGTGCTCGCAAGTTCATGAGCCGAGATTCCGGGGATGCCGATTCCTCGGGGTTGCCTACCAAAGTCCGACTTCGGTCGGGACTTTCAATCCGCTGATCACATAGCTTTCTTCGGTCCTCCGGAGCCTGAAAAACAGTTCGAGACTCCTAATCCGTTTCTCTCCCCGTCCTTCCCTCGAACATCCCGTTTTTATTCACCCCTTCAGGGGGTGGATGAAATGGTGAAGCTCCACCTATATTTTCCTTCACTGGATAATGGTTCTCTGGTTGACCAACAGCTCCCTTCCTAGTGGTCAACCCCGATTATGGGAAGGTTCTTGAGTTTTCGCCACCACCGGCCTATTCAGGAATGAAACCAAAGGGTACCGCTAATGTGTTCGCTGACAGTGATGGATTCCTCCGCATTGTGGCGGTCCTCTGTGTGAAGTCCTTTCTCTTGCCTCCGCCTCGTTAGCGATGTCCAAGTGCAACTGTCCTGCTGTTTACAGCCAATATCAAAAGGGGCGGCACTCTTTTTCTCATGGGAACGTTGCTCGCGGGAAGGAAACCTTACAACATTTTGAAGTAAAAATTGCGAGAAATATATTTACCACAAGAGCATTTAACAAAAACTCTTAATTTCTTTGCTTTAAAGTGTATTATAACTTTTTTACTTTCTCGTATACGAAACATACAATTGAATCGCTAATTGAAGAAACATCATGAATCAGCAAAATCGAAATGCTGGGGTTTCAAAAGAAACTGATTAACTGTTTAAGTAAATGATTAAAATTGCCTTTTACTTGCTAAATTTTAAATACCTATATTTTGTCTTTACTTGTATTTTGTCTTCTAGACTCAGTATAGAAATTACGCATTAGAATGTGAAAGCAGCGTAAACGGAAATTTGAAGGACAAAAAAACTGACTCGTGGCATTTTTGTAATCAGCGATTCAAAGTATTGCAATCCTTGACGTGCTGATGAATATCTGCGTTTCAGACCTCCCTGAGTCCGAAAACCAATTTTTGGAATTCTTTTTCTTTGTCCATGAACACCATACCAGATAGCAAAGAAGGTTGCGGAAAGGTTGCCATTTCACTTTCCATAGGCTGTCGGCGAAAGCATTTCCGCGAAAACCGTTTAGGAAACCATTGTCTCAAGGTTTACATAAGAAAGCTTTTTATGAACTACCTCACCGACAAGGTTTGGACGATCAGTCCGCGAAAGCATTTCCGCGCAAACCGTTTCGGAAACCATTATCTCAAGGTTTACGTAGGAAAGGCTTTTTTATGAACTACCTCACCGACAAGGTTTGGACGATCAGTCCGCGAAAGCATTTCCGAGCAAACCGTTTCGGAAACCATTCCTGCAAAATTGATGTAGAAAAGCTTTTTATGAACCACCTGTCGCATCGTGTGTAGCCCCGTCCGGTATAGGGGTTAGAACGCTTGCCCTCCAACTCTATGAACGCGGGTTTCGTTCCCCGGCTCGGAGGAGTTTGAAGTTTTGACACAATCTACAACGAAATCGTACAAGTAAGTTCAATTAAAAATTAGATTAATCAAATTGCTAATTAAGATTCCTAATTGATCTAATTAATTGACATTCCAGATAACGCTAAGTTGGACTAAGATGCCGTCAGAATAAGGGGGATAAAAAAGGGGGTTGGACACGTCTGCAGGAGTAGGGCTTTGAAGAGGGAGTGAAAAAAGGGGAGGTTGGACTCCTTCTGTAGGAGTACGGCTTCGGAGGGGGGTTCTATTTTGTCCACCGAAGGAGGGCTCGTAACAACATTTTGAAAGACCTGAAACAAGCTCGTAATAAAAGCTTGGGGAAATCTTACTAAAAACCTTACAGAAAACCTTGTTTCTTGTTGACTAGCGAACCTTTCCGCTTACATTGCCGAAAGGTTCAACCCTTGTCATGGAAACCTTTGTGACAACTCTTTACCCTTGCCGACGACAAGGTTTCCAGAACTTTTAGACAAGCTTTCTTTGCTATCTTGGATAACTCAAAAGAAGCAACCAACTCCAGGCATGTGGAATTTGCATCAACATTACAGGTTACTATCAAGTTTGGGACGAAATCTGTCAGTAGAAAGTCTGTCTATTTGACCGTCCATATTCATGTGAACAAGATAACGCAAACAGCGAAATGGATAAAATTTAGTATATAATCTTATCATTAGAATAGTAAGTAGATTTGTATCAAATTTTGGACCAAATCCTTCAAGGGGTTGGCTGTTTGTCTGTCTGTAAATTTGCAGTTTGTGAAGGCGGTAACTCGAAAAATCAAGAAATTTAGCCGGCCATTGACGACTATTAGGAATGGCGGTTATTGCGAAAATAACCGGTTTCCGGCTGTTTGTGTTTTTCACCTCCGGTTTAACCTGGTGGTTATAACCGCACAAAATAACCGGTTTTTGAAATAATTGGTTTTCGGGGGTATATTTTTATAAAAAAAAACAAACGCCGTTTGTAGATAAAATACTTTATCAATACTGTATTTACAGGAAATCAATCCATTGGCCAATATTTATCTGCTCATAAAGATTCTTTCAATAATCCACTAGCCAACAGACGCCTCTAGGAAGCGGTTGTCGGTGATCGGCCTAAGATGATGAAATTCAAAGCTACATAACTTAGTAAATTTTAGTCTAATAAAATCTAAAATCGAGCCTATCTTCCGATCCGGTTTTGTACCCGGTAATTGGATTTAAAAAAATAACCGGTTACAACCGGGAGAAAACATAACCGAAAAACCGGTTAACCTAAACAATAAAACGGTTTTTGGTTAAAACCTGTAGGTTTTTCCTATCAATAACCGAATACTCCACGCAAATGGCGCGGTAGCACTACGTGCCATTCCATTTTTCAATCCATTCCATCCATTTAGGTAGGTCATTCACGACCGCTCCGTGCAACGCAAATCCAACCACTGTCAGTCGTACCGATCTCCTCGTTGAACCACGTACCCCAACGGGTCTATTCTCGTACCCCGGTTGGGTTGGGAGCGTTTCGCCTTTCGACCGCGGGACGTTAATGGCTTTTTCTCGACCGAAAGAAGGGGTCTGATTCTCGTACCTCGGTCGTTTCGAACATCGCTCTTTACGCTAGGAAGTGACGTATTTCTGCTGCGCGCGCAGCAAATCAAGCGATCGTCATTATTTCATGGTTTCAGATTCAGTTCGAGTTTTGAATCGCCAAAGGAACCATGGCGAAGCGTACATTTGCTTCCCAATTCGAAATTATGTTGGATTATTTTGAAAAATATCCACAAATTTTAAGTGGGAAAGTTGATCGCATCTTTTCAAAAGACACCAAGGGTAAGAGGTGGGAAGATTTAACTTCTGCTCTTATAAAATGCATTATAATGCATCTTTCTTGCTTTCATAAGTCCATTGTTAAGGGGGGGGGTTAAACCATTTATCTTTTACGAAATATACATTTATAATAACATTATACATTTATAGAACATAAATTGCAGTCTTTTTTTCGATATATTGATGTAATTTTGCCAGTTTTCTAGAGAGAGGAATAGTAGTAAACTTTTTCCATACCTATTATTTTAACATGAATAAATCTTATAAATTAATATTACAAATCATTTGTTCATTTTTCCAATTACATAAGAAAATAAAACATGAAAAAGATATTAAAGTCAGCAAGTTTTCACAACATTAAAAAAATTACATCGTTATCAAGGAACAAGAAAAATTCTTTTATTGTCAGATCTTGCAATTACTTTGTAAATATTTAACAAATTTCTTTGAATTAAAACCCAAATAAAAAAAATTGTAATGATATATACGGAATGAGAAAAGTCACTCAATGTCAAAAAAAATGTTAAAATGTTACCTTAATTTAATTTAATAAGAAAATATTAAGTAATTAAATCTTTAAATGTAATTGATCTTAGCTAATTATAAAACTATCATTATTGACTATCTTGATGGAGTAGTAAAAGATTTAACTACTTTTTAAAAAAGCTAAAGTAATTGATAAATTCTTCTTCAGATTGGTCAAATGGATTACATTTATCCCAATTAACCCTTTCAAAACACAATTAACGTCTTAGCAGCCTCCATATTAAACGAAAATTTGATAAGTTCTTATATCGAAACAACACATCTCGCTAGCGAATAGCGTTTACGCCAGGTACAGAGCTGGCGAGAAATCGGAGTCCTTTTTTCGACCGAGCGAGATCCTAACCGGTTGGAAAACGGGCAATGAATCGCACTTGACATTAACGGGCGGAAAAAAGTGACGGCGTCTCCCACCCACCAGGGTACGAGAATAGACCCACCGTCTCTCTACCGATACACTCATTTCACTTCTGCCCGTGTTGATTTATTGCCTGGTAGTCCAAATGGAGCGACGTATATAGGGACAAGTTGGATATCCAACCTTCCGCTTCGCACCACTCTAGTTCTGATCGGTATTTCACATTGGCGACCGGTTTTGGCGTGGTGGGATTTTGAATTGGCGAGACGTGGAACCACGTGCCCCAAATCTCTCTACCGATAAACACGTGCCTACTTCCGCCCGTGTTGATTTATTGCCCGGTATTCCAAATGGAACGATGGATATCAGGACGGTTGGATATCCAACCTTCCGCTTCGCACCACTCTAGTTCTGATCGGTATTTCACATTGGCGATCGGTTTTGGCATGATGGGATTTTGAATTGGCGAGACGTGGAATGATCGTGAATATCTAGTCGTAGACGTATGACATTTGGTATATGGGCGTGTCACCAAAATTGTAGATCTGTATAAAAAAATTTGGTCCAATAATTGGAAAAGAAGACACCCAAAAACCGTTTTTGGTTTTGTTCACTGTACTATGAAGCGCAAAAAGCGTCATATCGTTTTAGTATTCAAGATTATCGATGGAAACTCGAACTCCCGCTGGATAGAAGTTTAATTATTTTCTTGTATAAATCTGATAGAACTAGCATTCAAATTTCAATCAATGATTTATGCATGTCTGGAATTTTCCGAAACGCTTCCAGTTACATGAATCTACCCATTTTTACCTTACGAATAAGTAATTCAGAAGATAAAACTTTGGCACATTTGAAATAGCGTGATGCGCGCAAAGCAAATATAAAATTCGAAGTCATTTCAAGAGAAAAAGAATTCTGATGATGTATATGATGCGCAAGAAAAGCAATCGCGAAGAAAATGTTCTTTAGCAAAGGTTATATCGGGAGGGGGGGAAACCCATTCTTGATTTCCATAGCGCCCTCTGGTAACTGAAATGGCAAGCGACGGAAAGCTGAAGCACCCTTAGTGACTGAAATCTCTTCTACCTCTAAGAAATGACTTTTTTTCACTGCATAGCTTTTCCACAACGAGAATTTTTTTTAAAAAAACCAAGAACCGTTTCTCTGAAAATAAACCTATTTTGTAAAAGGAAAGTTTATTCCTTTGGGAATGGCGCGGAATCTTTTTCCGGCAATCAGAAATTCTTTCTTTATGTAAACAGAAACGGCGTTCTGGATATGAAAACTGCTTTGCTGCTTTCAAATATTTAAGCAAATGGCGAAGGAAAGTGACATTGTAAATCCGTTTGCATTCCTTCTACTTAAAAAAGGGGCACATATATTAAATGTTTTTACATTTTAGTTTCAAAATTTACTAACTGAACTTATTTGCCATTTGAATATTTTCAATGGTGTAGCCATTGAATACATTATCCATTAAGCCAACAAGTCGGCCATCGATAACACAGAAGTAATGTGTTTTAGACTTTAAAGAATTGGGCTAATAATCGATTAAATAATTTAATAAAAAATGTCAATGACTTTTAAAGTCATTGAGTGTTACTTGATTGCATTGACCGTTATTACTGTCATGCTAGACTCGAGCGCGAGTAGGAATTTTGAAGATTTTTTATTTTTTATTTCTGTTTATATCTATATATATAAAAGAAGAAAGTGTATGTGTGTGTGTTCGTTTTTTGGTTCTTTATGGTTCTCAGATTTTTATTTATTTAATTAAATAACTAAAATTGAGATATTTTTAGACGTTTTTTACCAATAACTTCTGAAATATTTATGGTACGAAAATTATTTTTACGTCACCTTAAAGAGCAAATTGTAACAATGTTTTCTATTGTTATAAAATCAAATTTATTGTTTCATCAAATCTTTTATTCAAGTGTTTTTACTGCTGTTAAAGTTAAGAAAATATTGGTTTTTTGTGGTCAAGGTAGACTTCTTACTTCCGCTATCACTTCGTAGCATGCACTTAATTTCCGTTTTTACTTTCTCGTATACGAAGTATACAAAGAGAAAGTATTGTAATCGTCAAAAAATTCGAACTCGAGATTTTGACGAATCTCCTCGTTTTAGACCTCCCTGAGTCCGAAAAACACAATTTTGGAATTATGTCTGTCTGTGTGTGTGTCTGTGAACACGATAACTCGAAAACTATTAGAGATAAGGGGATGAAATTTGGTATGTAAACTTGAAACATAATTTGTAGGTTTCTATTAACTTTTTGACAAAATCCATCAACGGGAAGTCTGTCTGTCTGTATGTTCGAGGTCATGTGAACGCTATAACTCAAAAACTTGAAAAGCCAGATGGAAAAAATTTGGTACACAGTTTTATCGTCATGAATGTAGGTCCGTATAAAATTTTGGGCCAAATCCGTCAACGGGCTGACTGTCTGTCGGTCTGTATAATAGCATACTTGTTCTACTCCATGCGCATGCATAAATGCCTGTGCGAAGAAGGGATACTCCAAAAACTTGGCAGTTTGCCAAAAACCAATTCTGGCGGCGAGATTTTGTAAGGAAGCAAACATTTAGGGCGTCTAGTTTTACTTGCGTATTGAAAGCAATCTCTGCGCATGCGCAAGCTATTCTGTTTTCTTCTCCGCAAGCGGAACTCGCATTGCTAGAGTTTGATAAAAAAAATAAATATCGCGAAGTTTTAATACATACGCATCTTTTTGAATATGATTATTCACCTCAATATTTTACTATCACTATAATCTACAATGAAAAACCTTCCGATAGTCATTGCATTCTGGGTTACAGTTGGTTCGAACTTTTTATCAACGCAGGGGGAAGGGAAATGACAAATGTTTGAAAAGTATACGAGAAAGTTTAGGGGAGGCCACTCCCGCTGGTTTATTTCGTAGCTTTTAATATGCACTCAAATATCCAACGACGTTAGTTTAGTTATACAACTCGATGCGAGTTTCAGTTTGACTTTATTTATAGTATTAATAGAATATTTATATTTAGTTTTTATTCCCCTAATTGAGGTTATATTCTTTTTGTTCAAGCATTCCTCTTAAGCGAAATTCTTTCGAGTGAGAATTGTTGACGAGCGATTTTGGCTTTCTTTATCTGATTTATAAAACATTTTGTTTAGAAGCTTCGCAGTAACCAAGTTATACAGTATAAGTATATTTGTACATTTTAAAACTGCATTAGTTATTTAACTATATATTGTTTAAAATAAATGTACTTTTTCTAATTTTCTCGCATTTTCATTCAAACCATACTGTTACAAGGTGATAAAAAGGCTATATTTGAAAGTTTTAATTCAATAAGAAAAGATTCAAAGAAGATTTACGTTTGTTGGTGAAAGTGGATGGCAATTTGTTTAAGGGGGAAAAAACAGGAGGCCGGTATATGAAAAAATATGGATCCCGAGCAAAACCGGGCTTTCAGCTACTATTTGTATATAACTGCAAATATTTATTGATCTGTTTGTTTTGAAAATCACAGCATGTTGTTTTTTGCCTTCGAAATTTTAAAATAAAATCTCTAAATATGAAACGCTAAGGTACGTGGCACAAAAATGTGCCTAATTTCTTTTTACCGATGGCAACGATGGGTTTGTTTACAAAACAAAGCCGATAGCCTCCTTCCTATTAGATATAACTTGATAGGCATTGCCTGCTACTATATTCCCAGATAGCACAGAAAGCTTGTCTAAAAGGTTTTGGAAACCTTGTCGTCGGCAAGGGTAAAGGGTTGTCACAAAGGTTTAAATGACAAGGGTTGAACCCTTCAGCAAGGTAGTGGAAAGGTTCGCTAGTCAACAAGAAACAAGGTTTTCTGTAAGGTTTTTAGTAAGATTTCCCCAAGCTTTTATTACAAGATTGTTTCAGGCTTTCCTCAAGCTTGTTTCAGGGCTTTCAAAAGGTTGTTAAAAGTCCTCCTTCGGCGGTCAAAATTGAATCCCCCTTTTCCCCCTCCGGAGCCGTACTCCTGAAGAGGGATCCAACCCCCTTTTTCTGACGCCATCTTAGAGTTATCTGGAACGTCAATTAATTAGATCAATTAGGAATCTTAATTAATCAAAGCTTAATTATTAATTTCAATAATATAATGTTTAATTGAGTTTACTTGTACGATTTTGTTGTACACTGTGACAAAACTGCATATTCCTCCTAACCGGGGATCGAACCCGCGTTCATACAGTTGGAAGGCAAGTGCACTAACCCCTAAACGAAACGGGGCTACACACGAGGGGACAGGTGGTTCATAAAACGCTTCTCTACGTTATTTTTGTGGGAATGGTTTCCGAAACGGTTGCGTGGAAATGCTTTCGCGGATTTGTCGTTCAAACCTTGTCGATGAGGTAGTTCATAAAAGGCTTTTCTATGTAAACCTTGCAGCAATGGTTACCGAAGCGGTTTGCGCGAAATGCTTTCGTGGACAGCCTATAGAAAGTGAAATGGCAACATTTCCGCATTCTTTGCTATCTGGGTTCGTTCTGGTGTAAAACAACTTTTTCTCGAAAATAAAGGAGTTTAAGATGTCGAGTTCACAATATTTCTTACAATATAATGAAACTTTGGAGAAATTATTCAAAAGGGATCAGTTAGAAATGAAGCAGATGGGCTTAGGCAAGCCAGAGATCGTTCATAGAAATGAAGCAAATGGGCTTAGGCGAGCCAAAGATCGTTCAGATCAACGTCAAAATATTTTAATTCAGCGAAGGATAAATCGTGTTAATTCTCAAATTGAGGTGAACATCATGGACTATCATTACTATTGTGAAAATTGTATATAGGTACTTTTCCGTTATACGCACACCTCTTGGCGTTTTTTTTTTGTCTTGGCGAATTTTCTTAAAGCGTTGAATCGCCAGCTTGGCTCAGCTTCTTTCTTGACGATAATTCACGCGAGGAATATCTTTTCCAAGTTGAAGCTTCAGGAATGCGCCAATTTGGAGGGGAAATGCAAGGTGTGCGTATAATATAGCGCAGATGCTCTTTGCCGTTAGCAGGAGTAGCTAGTTAGTAGAATTTGGTAGATTTCAGTGGTCTTTGTCGCCGTAACAGCTGTATTTAGCAACATATTTTAGTTAAGAAAATGTGAATACCTACAAATAATTTTAAAAAAGACACTGGAAATGCTGTTATTAGTAGGAAAAATTAAGATGTAAATAATAAAACTAGCTTAGTCGAAACTTTCAAAATTGACTGACTTAACTCTAGAATTCAAAATAGGAAACTAAACTAGCGAAGAGAAATTACATATTAAAGTAGCATTTGTAAAATAAAGACACATCGTATCAGGTGCACGCAAAATGCAGCGGGATCCAAAATAGGAATGATAAGAATAAAACTAAAGCAACTTAAGCAAAATAAAAGTAATTGTAGCAAATTAGCGGGAAAATTCGGCTTGGGGACTTCATAAAGGGTCACCCCCGGCAAGAATTCAAAAGTGGGATTTTTTTCTGTAGAGGGCCTGACTAATGTCGAAAAATGTGACCCCTAACGACCATAAAACACAAGATTGAAAGAGCTAACCAGCGGGAGTGGCTTCCCCTAAACTTTTTCGTATACTCATTTCTCAAAAACTCTCATTATCATTTCCCCGCACCCTCATGCGGATAAAAAAATTCGAATCTGCTCTATGCTCAGAATGCTACGAGTTCCCCGACGACACGTGAAAACAACAAAACAAACGGAAATAAAATAATCCAAGCAGGAACAGAATGCGCCAAAAGGGCGAAAAAGGAACCAAAAGGGAAGAAAAAAGCGCCAAGGAGGAGCCATTACGCATAAGCCTTTCGTCATGAAGTCGCTGAATAGCATGCACAGAGATTGCTCCAGAACGCATGCGCGAGGAGTTTTAAGATTCACCACAATAGTTAGAAAATTGAATACGCAATTTGAACGCCTTTTTTTAACCGATTGAAACGAAAATTGGGCACAGATCTATAATTAAAGTTAGAATACATTGTACCAATTTTTATTCATGGAAGCGAAAGAGTATAAGAGTTATAATTTTTATAAGTATGCGAATATATAGACCGACAGACGGTCACCCCTTTGACGGATGTGACCCAAAAATTTATACGGACCTACATTTATGACGATAAAACTGTGTACCAAATTCTATCCATATAACTATTTAAGTTTTTGAGTTATAGAGTTCACATGAACGCGGACACACAGACAAACTTCCCGTTGAAGGAATTTGTCCAAAATTTGATAGAAACCTACAAGTTATGTGTAGAGATCACGTACCAAATTGGAAGTTTGGAGAGTTGGGTGCTTACCCAGATATCATCACCATCTCTTGGCAATGTGTCAAAGAGACGAGAGCCTTCTCGAAATAAACCTTGTTTAGCTGCCAAGTCGGGCGTAATCTTTCTAAACTAAGTCTACAGTTTTCTCAAAAAAAAGTTGTGCATATATCATATGCAAAAACGGAGAAAGAGTATGTCTTTAGGTCAAATTCATCAACTTTCTTATGAATGCTTTCTGAAAATGTGCAGGTTCGTCCTCTGACCGCGGTTCAAAATTACGAGGTTCGTTCCAAAATACCACTCGTGTTGTTTCAAAACGGGGCGTTAATATAACCAAACTAAACTGAAAAATGTGTTCATAAATTTAAAGCAGTTCTGTGATAGATGGATTTGTTAAATTTTTATACGTCTATTTTTGTTGTAAAATGTGGATTCGAACTGTGTGGTTTAACCCCCTGTCATTGTAATTTTATCTACCGTCTAATTAGATGACCACTTTCTGTTTTGAGAATTTGTTGTCTTATTGATTCAACTAGGTTCCCATAGGATACTTGAGATTTTATTCGATTCCGGTTATTTTTGCGTCGAATAATTTAACCCTTAAAGACCCACTGTTGCCTTTAAAGTATCCTACTGGTTTAAAATCGTCGTTTTTGATGAAATTATCTAAAAAATGTTTATGACTTAATTATGTAGCCTGTTTAATCAGCTTTCTAAAACTGCCTCACTTTTTACTCTACGTGAATTACAGCTGTTTTATTACCGAACTGTAAGCATTATTTTATGTTGCGTAAAAACTTTAAATGCGTTTTCTGAGAAATGATAGTTTTGAGGAAAACTGTCGACCGTAACAATGATTTCTCAAAAGGTTATTCAAGTATTGATATAAAATTTTCTGAGATTGTTTTCTGTAATATGCTTGATGTTTTCCTCTAAAAACTAAGGTCAATTTTAAAATCAAGTATTATTTTTAAGTGCTTAAATATAAACGAAAAGCATTTTTTATGAAAAATTAACAGTTTAGCAACTATGTTCAGCTATATCTCAAAACTATTTTGAAGTACAATAAATATTTTAGAGCATAACACAGGTAAGTGTCATAAAAATGTGCTCCTACAAGGATTTATGTGTATTTAGAATATGATTTTGTCTATGGCTGTTAGCGTAAGGCAAATATTTTAGTCATTTTTCTTCAAATTTCTCAGTTTTTTTTAAAAAAATATTATTTTGAAAGCCTAATTTTAAAATATTTTCATAGTTTTAAAACATATGCAGTTGAAAAATAACATTAAAAATATATATAAGTTATTTTTCAAAAAAAAGTCTCCGAACACAGTCGGATACCTGAAGTAACATACCAACATACCCAATTCTAAAATTTTGAGAATAAGACTGAAGCTCTAATGCCTGTTGTTACCAATAGGATACATAAAGAAATTTTTATTCAATCCATTTACAACATAGCTACGGCAGCCTCAGTGCTGGTGAAAAGTAAAAATAAATTTATGTTTTTCACTTGCGACTGCATCTTTTTTGCTTTGTTTGTACGCTTGAGAATACCATATTTTATTCTACAATGTGGAAGGAAATTCCTTATCCATACTAGATATTAAAATTCATTTGTGTTTGACATTATAGAATTTTATGAAAGAAAAATTTTCTGTGAAATAAAGCCCAGTGTTGTCAGTTTCTAACAAACTGTTTTTTAACCATAAATCATACTTAAAACAAAATATGATTTTTAAAGTATTTTCCCCATGTTTTATTCAAGAAATAAAAGTCTAAAAACATTTGAAAATCAATTTTTAAAAAAATGGGTGTTTAAGGTTTAATTTTAAATTATAAGTGGAAAAATATATGTCGCATCATGTAATTCACAGATAGTACGACAGATTATAAGCATAATCATATTAAAATAAAATTATACATCAATTTTTTTTAGTTTTAAAAATAACCGTATTTCTGAGTCCTAGGCTCCATAGAAGCAGTTGTCATCAAGGAAAAAAAGAAACACTTTTAAAATTCCTTGCAAACATTTATTTATACAATTCGTGTACTGTGACAACCTACGTCAGTTTTTGATGTAGTCTTACGTCTCTCCATAGTGGTCTAATGTTATGTCGGGAAAGGAAAAATTACGACGCTTTTCGCGCTAAAGTTAAAAGCTAATAGCTCCGCAACCAAATAACATAGAGAGTTGGTTTTAGTTTCATTTAACAGAGAAAGGTTGAAGATTACAAAACGAATTTTAGAATTTGGAATTACAGTTTAGTCACAGTCGAGCTGCAAAGTTGGTGAAAACCACGGAAAGTTTTAATGACGTCACAGCGACCGATGCGCTCGCACGCAGACTAAGGCAATTCATTCCGATGAATGAATTCGTGGTTTTTCCTGGTTTTCAACAACTTTGCATCGCGCGAAATATTACTCAAGAATTGTTGAATTACGTCGAATTTCGTGCTAAATTGAAACGCTTATAGCTCCGCACCCAAATGACATAAAAATTTGGTTTTAGTTTTATTTAACAGAGAAAGGTAGACTTTGAAGAATTCAAAAATAATTTTAGAACTTGTAATTACGGTTTAGTCACAGTCGAGTTGATGGCAATCACGAAGAATTTTACGTAGATAGAGTCACACTAGACTAATAGTCACTATAGGCTATAGAGTTAATAGTCACATACAGCTACTTTAGTCACAGAAAGTAACAGTTGAATAAGGTAAGTAAGTCTACGCCCCTCATTCCCAGCGGCCGTTTCGCAGAGACAGTCTCTTGTCGATTTTTTTTTGTTACTGTTTAAAAACATTTTTCTACCGCCACACAAATTTTTACAGGTGTTGCCACTCAAAATTTTGTTTAATAAAATATTTTAATCGTTTGGTTTTTTAAATTTGTTATTGGAGGTTTATGCTTGCTATATTCATAATTTGTTAGAAATAAATATATTCTTAATTTATATATTACATCAATTAAGTAAATATGTTGAGATAAGTTACATTAAACGAAATATTATGTGTTGCATAGATCGGTTGACTCGTCGAAAACATTATATAAAAAAGCGATACGAAAAGTTTGTTGCCTTTCAGTAAAAACAGAACCAATTTGCAACCAGTAACAAGGATATCTGGTGAAAGCAACTTTTTACAGAAAAAGTAATGAAATTTT
This sequence comes from Araneus ventricosus, assembly GCA_013235015.1. Lineage (NCBI taxonomy): Eukaryota > Metazoa > Arthropoda > Arachnida > Araneae > Araneidae > Araneus > Araneus ventricosus. The sequence goes on along the minus strand of BGPR01001301.1, from coordinate 92,940 downwards.
GCACTGGAAACTACGGTAGAAAACGATTTGTTTGACTGCTGAGTTTGCGAAACAAGTAAAGTATTAGATTATATTTCTCTCATTTTTTCAGTCATATATTTACATTTCACAGCTGAAATTAACAGATTTTTGAATAAAAATATTTTATTTTCAGCTACAGGAAGTTGTTCGGTTTAGATCAAAGATTTCATTTTTCTTATCTGGCTGAAATAGGTAGAAACTAATGGAATTATATATATTCACTTAAAGAATAGCGCCATGTATATTTGCAAACGACGAAAAATCGGATACGCCTTTGACATTGCATATTTATTGCACCATGTAATAATGTATGTAACGAAATTTGCATTCGAGGAAAAAAAAACTTTCGGGTAAAAAGTATTGCAAATATTTCTCAGAAAAGAACGGTTGTAAAATATTTTTTCGGCAGAAGTTCGGTGGAATTTTACAACTAGCAAGACTACATTTCAGAATAAAGTAGGGAAAAAATTTTCCTTTATAACCTCCGCAAATCTTATTATCGAATTAATTTAAAATGTGTCTACCAGATGGCGTCACGTTGCAAGACTTTTTTCCTGTTTCTGGGTTTCTCAACACACTACTAATACTAATTTTTTTCCAACCCGCTATCAATTTTTACAGAAAATTAACATTTATTTCAGCCAGATTAAGAAGAGTTTCAAAATTTGATTGTACTATTACAATACAGTGGCGGCGATTGGGCAGCAAAAGTGGGAGGGGATGGTGCAAAAAACTGTATAGACACCTAAAAGTGTTCCGGAGTACAGGAGGTAGACAATAACAACAACAGCAAAAAAAAAAAAAAAAAAAAAAAAAAAAAAAAAAAAAAAAA
>BGPR01001301.1:50808-69354 GCA_013235015.1 Araneus ventricosus | reverse complement strand
AGCTACCCGATTTTATAGCATAACTTATGTCCAGCAGATACTGTTGATCTTTGCTTAAAATTTTCCGTTCAATTTCTGGAATATCACACTAATTACTTTCAAAATTTACCACTGGGAGTTTCTCACATTTACTGAGCTGTGTACTAATCGGACCACTAAATGATTTTGGCACAGTTTCACCATCTAAGTTTATGAACAGATGCTGAAATGGCAATTCATTAAAAAGTAAGCGGCACACACCCCACTGTAGTGGTCTTTTAACTTGTTTTTCAATTTGGCAAATAACATCTGTTTTCCACCGCGTATTGGTAACGGTTCCATCAGATCCTATTACGTCCAGTTCATGTAATAAAAATCTAGTTTCAGTCAACTAAGAAAGAATGCTATTGGCAATGTTTTGAGCAGACCCAAAAAGGATACATCGTGACTAACGAACACAGAACCTGGTTCTTGTAAAATTGAACAATTTTCCTCTTTTATGGTTCTTAGAAATTACTTTGAGTTTACTTTCTCAATCACGAGGGTGTCTTCCCATGTCATACCCAAGCAGTGGAACGATGTGTGAAGGTGGTAACCGAGGCATCACAAAATGTCGTGGGTTCCAATTCAAGAGATGGTTTTATAAGAACTACATTTCTTTCAAGATCTTCAATGCCAAGTTTTTCAAGCAAACCTTATTTCACAGTACCAAAAGAAACTGAAGGCAAGTAAAGCACTATATTTGATTGCAAATTGAAATTTTACACAATGGAAAACAACTTTTTGTTTCAATGGAAATTTGTCATTTCTTTGTAAAAAAATGTGGGTTTTTTTAGTGTAATGCGCTATTAACGATTTGTAAAATGTATTATTTCTCATTTATTTATCTTTCCAACACTTTGTTGTACTAAACTATACCTATAACTAGTTGTTATAGAAGTTATTTTATTTTTTCTAGTTATTAAAAAAATTATGAAAATCATATATTTTCAAAAAGTTTAGGGTCGATGAGCTACCACCATACGTAAGCAAAAGATTTTTTTTTTTGCATTTTACTTATCCACCCTAGAGGCAAGTTTTCCGCACTATAGCGTTTCGAAAAGAAAAAAAAAAGTTTTTTCGGCCCACCCTAGTATACATGCTTGTATGCGTCGATACAATACTGGGCGTATATTTATTAATGTATTCTGTTGAGGACTCGAATATTCGGTGAGGCTACCTACACTTTGGCGAGAAATACCTGGCATCTTTGAAACTGTATTCAGCCAATCATTCCGCTGATTCTGCCAAACACGTATTAGTGTTGGTGGATGCATTTTCAAGCTAATATTGTAACAGCCATCATGAATAAATACTTATCAGCAATGCTGTCATTAAAGGATTATGTTTATCTGCATGCATTCATTTGTTCATTGTGCCTCAACAGGCCACTTGCGCCCATACATTCCTTCCAAAAAATATTTGTTGTATTGAACTCTACCATCCCTTAAAGTTTTGCTTTTGAATTCGCTCCAACCTGTATTTTCTAGATAGGCAAAAAAATTTCACAGTGAGAATCGAAAACGAAACGAATAATCCACAATTTCAGTCGATTGCCATGAAAACTGTTACAGTAACATAAATATATGGAAAAGTAATTAAAACCACGAACAAAACGTAGAAAGAAGGTCGCTGCCAGATGTATAACTATAGGTTGACAGGATAATAAAATTTCAGGGGGCCACAGTCTTGTTGAGCCTTGTCCTGGGTGTTACAATTACATAGGCACATAGACACCGCTACTCTCCTATCCACCAGGGCTGTAATTATTAATAACTTGGAATAATTGTAAAACATAGTTAATTTACAAAAAAATTAAAAACGTTGTGCCAAATAAAACTGTAAATAAATACTAAATTATTCCCTTATTTCCTAAATTATAAGATCCTTTAGAATCAACTAAAAGCATTATAAAAAATGATTAAACATCGCTGAAACGAATTACTTTTATAACGAATGATAATGATGATTTTAATTTTCTAAGGCCCCATTTTAAACATTTGCTTGGGGCCGTACTTCCCAGCTACGCCACTGGCCTTTTCTTTTCATTCGGTGCCGCTGAAGGGAAGAGTACCTTTGTATTCCTGTAGAATTCTTCAAAGAAAACTGTCGAACATTTGTGGAGAAAGGATGTGTTGAGTTTTTTGCTCACCTGAAAATAGGCGACGATTCTGAGAGCTATTGTTGCAACGTAAAGGGAATTGGTGATGAAGTCAATAATGTTCCACATGTCGGCGACATATTCCATCAACCCCAGTTCCCAAAGCTGCTTTATCTCGCTCCAGATCAGGCCTGCGAAGGAGAAGAAATAGATAGAAATAGATAATAGAAGAAACCTTATCTCACGGACGGAGTTAATAAATTTGATCATAAATGATTGTTTCGTTTTGAATGCATAAATTGTGATATCTTTGATGCACTTTGGGCCTCGTTATCTGTCTCCAACCCTTCTTTAGGCCCAACGATTCCTCAGTTCACATGCTTAGGATGCATTAATCTTTAATTTTCATGGTTAAATGCATAAAATATATTAATTTTTGTACATATTATTTTAGTACTGCGTTGTTGTAAAATACATCCATCAGATTTCTTGTTAATCGTTCTCATCGCAGAGATTGTACTTTTTAAAGACTATTGCAAAACCAGAAAATAAGTGCCAGCATTAATCATCCCTCTCTTAGGCAACGATTCACGTTTCTAAAGGAAATTCACTAACCAAGTTAGATGCATTATGTATTAACTAATTACACTTATATACAACTTAAAATATATAAATAAAAAGTAAAAATAATAAATAGAAAAAAATGCTTCAGACTAGAGTGCGACTTAGACGTCCAGATTGTGTTTTACAGCCTTGAAGATGTGCGATTGAAGGAGAAATTTCGTCAATCCGCAGTCATCCAGCTAGAAAAAATGGATAAAACTGGAAGCTCTTCCCCCTGCTCGCTAACACTCGCCAATGACCAGAAGGATTGCGTCGCGGTTCTCGAAGGTTTGATATTCAAACCCTGCTCACTACAATGAGGACGCTGTGCATCCTAGTAGAAAAACATTAAACACGTGCGTTCTGCTGTGACAGAAGAAGTTAAAAAAGTGAACGATGACCTTCCTCACGGCGCAACTACACTCACCCATAACCCATGCTAAGATCATCCATTCCACGACACTAGGTGGCGCTCCACGTTTTGTCGTGACGTTGGATTTCATCTTTTTCTTCATCTCGTCCGTCCCGAACCAATCCACGAGGACAGTTTCGATGCGCTGTGACGCCAAAATCAGCAAGACTGCAAAAGAAGACAACCACATTCAATCTAAAATAAAAAGAAACAGGGAATATACATTTTAACCCCCAGCCGTTAGGCTTTCAGATTGCTACGTTGAACGAAATTGCCACGCTAAAATAGAAGGTTATTCTTCAAGTTGTGAGGTTATGGACAAAAGGATTTCAACCCCCTTTTGTGGTCATTTTCGCTCCGTAGGGGGTTTATTAGACCTGTTATCGTTCAGCAGTGACAGATGATTTCTAACCTCGATTCTTTGTTAGAAGACGCTTCTTTGAGTATTCTCAGAAAAGTTTGTCAAATTGACCTTCCCCTGACCACAGACACTCCCTCTCATTATGTCGCCGAGTGACACCTGGGGGAAGAGAAAAACTTGTAGAAGGAAAATCTCGGGTCTGACACTTATATGGAACTTTTCTTTCCCGAGATAGTCTAGGGTCTGCCGTTATGAGAGGAAAAAAGTTCACTCAGATATCTCGGGCCTAACGCTAGGAGGGTTAATTCTTTTAATACTGAAAAGCCTTACACGCAAGTCAATCAAAGAAGGTTGGGCGCCGAAATATCCCTATGAAATTTCCACCCCTTTTTATTGTGTGGGATTGACTAAATACTTCAGGCGCGTGCTTTGTTCGTTAGAGTGGGTTCACCAAGACTGGTTTCGGGGGCAAGATATTTTCTTATAACTCTCATTTCAGCCAAATCCATCCCTTAGTAATAAAACCCTCGAGTAGCCATAAGCTAGACAGGGTCCTCTTTTGTATATGCAGGACTATTAAACCTCAAATTTTTTTTATTTTTAATGAATATATACATATATATATTCAGATTCGTAGATGATCTTATTGTTTTTAATCATGGAACATTTAATAATACGTGGCAAAATATTCATCCTTCAGCCTTGCTTCTTCAACAAACTAACAGTAATAAGTTTGAAGGGGATTTTTTAGATCTGGATATTCAACATGTTGATAATCATTTTTGTATCGATATTTTTGACAAAAGAAGGGATTTTAATTTTTGTGTCAACCGACTTTCCTATTGGTCTTCTAATATTTCTATTAAGATTTATAGAAACACTATTCTCTCTCAATTTTCTCGTATTAAATCTATTTGTTCGAATGAAAATTCAAAATCGAGACAATTAAAGCTTTTGTATGATCAATTTTTAAATAATGGCATTCCTGAAAACTTTGCGCGACTATTTCTCAAACAGTGAATCAAAGGCTATTGGCAAAGCCTTTTTCTCCTTTTCTTCCTCTGTTTGGCAACAGCAATAACTGGTTTGGAACGAAAGTGCTTCGTGCTTCTCACAGACATGTTTGCTGTGGTAAGCCTTTTTCGCTTTTATTTTATTTTTTGTGAATACTACTATTTTATTTTATTTTAATCTAGATCTTTTGTATTCGGATTTTTTGCTTTCAATTTTTTAAAATCATCTTCAATGTATTTGTCTTTTATTCCAGAATTTTTCCATTTTTAATTGTCTTGTGCTTTTTGAAGGGATGGCGACATATTTTAACGGGTTTCGTATGTCGTTAGCAGAAAAAAGCACATATTAATATCATGAGCGAGCTTCTCTTCCTGACGAGCGGCTCGCTATATTTTTCAATTTATTATGGTTTTTGTCCATTTTTTGCCATTGTGTCTTGGTTGTTTTTCAGTTTTTGTCTTTTGTCTCCCCTTGTCTTTTCTGAACAATTTAAAAAAACCCGCGTTAAAAAATTCCCGTAATTATGAAAGTCATGAAGAAAAATGTATCAGCTATTCAACGTAAACATTGAATACGGCCATATCTTTAAAGAGCTATATCTCAAAGTGCGTTTTTTATATTGCACTCACGATATCTCAAAGAACTATTGAATATTTTTACATAACATTTTTACTGAGTACGTATTGTGCTATGTTCTACAAATTGAACAACAGTTTTGTACATATTTTCTCAACAGAAGTTTTTTTGTGGGGGGGGGGAGAAATGTTGAAATTTTAATAATTTTTAACATTTGTATTTTAAATTGGTTATAAAATAGAAATTAATTTTAAATGTTAATAAGTTGAGGTTCAGTTTCTTAAACAGACTGTTTGGATAACTTAGATACCCAAAAATTTGTGTTTAGACCTATATTTTATCCGTAATCATGCGCGAAAGGTGAATATCTCATTTTTTCTCCAAAAATTATACCCATATTTGTTACTCTCTCAAATAAATCCATATCATTATTAATCTAGGAAAAAAAGTTAGTTTTTGAAATGTTATGTTTTAGAGATGTAATATATCGAATTTGACAGTTTTCCCCTCATTCTTCGGAGGTTTAAAGGGCGTATGTCCCCGTAAGCTGTCATTGCGGTGTTTGAGGAAGAGGATTATTTTTACAAAAATTTCTATTTTTCAAAAATTCTTGACTGGTATGAATAAGCATACTTCTGTAGTTAATCAGAATTGCCACTTTAGCTGTAAGTGTGTTACAATTTGGTGTTGTCCTGATAATTTCTGAAATTGATATTTGAGGAAAACAAATTTCATTCCATTCTGAAATTCAAAAAAAAAATCTTTCCATTGATTTCAGTTTGATTACCACGAGATATTTCTTTAATTTTCACAATTTTGTAAAAGATCTATAGTTTCTTACTATCTCGATACATTGTGTTATGTATTTAACACATTTGTATGTATTAAATAATTATATATAGCATTAATAAATGTATTTAATACATTGCGATAGTGGGGAAGATCGCGCGAGTAAACGGAATGACTTATTCAACATACAAAGACAAAAAAAGAAAAATATAATAATGAAATACAAATTATATACGGAAATAATAATAATACAAAAAAGAGTATTTACAAATAAAAATACGTCATTTCTGTTTCGTGTTTAAATTGCATCTGTGAGAAAAACAAAATTATGCAAATAATTAACACATAAAAACGCCGTAGAATGAAAAACGAGAACGAAAAAAAGAAGGCATTATGGAAAGAAAACCATGGAATATTGCTCGTCGGGGGGGGGGTATCCCATGACATGGAAATGTGGCGGTTTTTCTTCATAAATGGCTAACGATTAAACGTTAAAGGCCATTTCTTCCCCCAATAAATGGCCGCTCTCAAATCTAAATCAGTGGAAATCAAAGAAAGATGAAGAAAAGTATGTACAAAAATATATACAAAATAATATGTAAAACATGTCTTGTGTCTTATTCAGTTTAAGTTTACGCTGAAAACGTTCTGAAATAAATCAATCCATTTCTTTTTCCATTGTAGGCGGTTCTAAGAAATTCCTGATAAGAAATTGGGCTAAGAAAAATCCCTAAGAATTTATTTTGTTATTTTCCCTAAAAACCTTCATAACATTGCCCTAATGTATAAGACGGAGAAATGCGTTTGAGCGTTATATCTTTTGACACTTCCAAACTCCATCGATCTCTACGGTGTCAAATCAAACAATGCGCTTGGAAAAAGTTCCGAAAAATGTGTATGAAACTGAGACCTTCCTCAAAATGAAAAGAGGGAACCGGTGCGAGATTTTTATTCTCACAGAAGAGAGATTAATTCCGAGGAATTCGTTTCATCACTTTCTTATATGAAGGGAAGTTTTTGATGGATGGAGTCTGCCCGATGAGATCGCAGACTCCATCCAAACAAAAATCAAGTTTTGTTGGTTTCCCTAAATTTTTTTAGCGCCAGATAAACAGAAGAGAAATTAATCACCGATTGGTAACGGCTTGTTTCTTTGTTACTGCTCACATTTTGCGTCGACTTTGAAATAACTATTCTCACTCCCCTAGTTAGTGTATTAGTTCAAACTAGTTTCGTTCTTATAGATTCTGACATGCTTTTGTACGCGGGACAAATTCAGTTTGAGAAATGTGAGCGTGTGAGGTCGATTGCAGATTCTACCGATCACACGCCATGTGGTAGGGATATATCCACATTAAATCAATGGAGATCTCAGTATCCTCAAGTAGGACAATAATAATATCAAGCTCTCCAGTCTAAAAACATAAACTAAAATATTCAATATTTTAAATCGTTTTTTTCTCAGCGAAATTTTTGAATCTTGAAATCGATTAGTTTAACTTTTTATTTTAATTTTTCATCTTTATTTAATTTTAATACAGTGGTACCTCCCTTAACGGACACTCCCGAACAGCGGACACCTCTAATTAACGGACATTTTTACGAGTCCCAGTCCTTCTATATAGGACAATCCATGTTATTCCTTCTGGATAGCGGACAGGTATTTTTGAAAAACTTTCAATTATTTTGGCAAACATTTCAAAATTATTCTAACAAGCAAGATAAAAATATATGTTTCATATATCAAACAGAAGTGAAAAAACTTTTTTTATAAAAAGTTTGTCCTCCCCAATAGCGGACACTTCCTAAAAACGGACAAAACTTTTGGTCCCGTGACTGTCCGCTTTTCGGAGGTACCACTGTAGTTACCTTATTTAGTTCATTGAATTAATCCATATAATAGTACAATTACATGAAATATGACATCTTTTTTATACACATGCCATATTGAATAGGCGAAACATTCGTGAAACATATTTCGATGACTGGTTTTATTTTTTCCTTTGTTCACATGTTCTGTCAATACGCCACTTACAAATGGCTAATGGTCAATATGCCTGATTACAAAGGGCTATAACTTCCTTATAAGCAATGGTAGGAAAAAAAAATTAAACACAGTGCCCAGAGGGAAGTTTAAAGTTTTGTTTGTGTATGTAATAGTTTCTGTATATGAATACACACGGACAACATCCGAACGGTAGTCCATTTCATAATCATATGAAGCATTATCAATGAGAATACTTCAGATGATAATAAAAAGGACAGTGGAGGCGTTAAAACAAAGTCTTTGATCTATCCTTATGAAACGAAATAAGTTATGTTAGAAGATTTAAATGGTCACATAAAGAACTGCACATTTTACGTATTTAAATCGATCTTCAATTGATCGCAGATTCTGCATGTATACCCTATAGGTTAGTAATGATAAAACAAGGCGTTAAAGATACGAAAACAGAACATCAATAGCCACGAGCATGTTTCACAATATCTGGGATGAAATTGATTGCCACATGGATGTCGCATAGAGCGATTATTTGTACTGAAACAAGACTTTAAGCTTCCTTCCGTATTGGGTCCAAGTTTTTTTTCCTGCTATGGCCTACAAAAAAATTATAGTCTGTATGAAATTTGTCCTGTATAGAAAGATTCCACCGAATTATGTCTTATTCATTAGAAATCATCGATCTTTCTGAAAAGCAGGTATTGCTAATGCTAACGATGAAGAACTCACATAGGAAAGTGACGTATGATGCGGAAAGGCAGATGAATTTGATGAAGGGCTTCCTGAGCGTCCTGCCGACGGTGGAGTGCGGCGCCAGGATGTAGAAGACGGAGTAGACGGGGAAGAACATCCCGATGCGGAAGATCTCCAGGCACTGCAGCACGATGTTCTTGCGCCGGAACCCGGGCACGCCGTCGTACCAGATGGACGCCAGGAGCTGCTGGACGTTGGGGTGGGCGCAGAACTGGAAAGAAGACAAGCAAAGCCATTACCAAACATCTTTCCGTTACCTGACCATCAAAAATGAGAAACGGAGAACTAAATTGAGTTCACGCCATAATGGCCCTGCCTCTGACATTAGTTTGCATTACTGCGCTGCTCATGCACTGACCTTCATAAGGCAAAGGGTATGATTAGTTAAGAAATCAGTAAGCAGGTTACACAGAGTGATTCAGCACCAGTGAGAGAAACATGCAGAATTAGTTGACGGCACAAAGACGATTCGGAATCACACAACATTGCATGGTGGGAAATGCCTTCCTTATGCGGTAGATTGGCATTGTTTGAAATTTGGATTGTACTCTTGCAGCCCAAAACCGCTTCGCCGGGTATGGGCCGGCATTGTTGGATACTACCTAATAAAGCCTTATTTCATACCTTCTCGTGTGACTGACAGGGGATATTTCATCTTTCTACAGAATACCCAGTCAGAGCTTTTCGAAAAAGAACATGTTTCTCAGTCGCTTCCCAGGTCAGTGCGGTTTCAGCATGATGAAGCACCTTCTCATTTCACAATGTAGTCCAGCAACACCTAAACGTTATATTTCGACAACACGGAATTGGGCGTGTTGGTCAGGCTCATGCACCTGCCAGATCGCTAGACCTATCATGCCTTGACTTCTTCTCGGGGACGAAAGAAATCAAAAGTGTATGAGATTGCCGCTGGATCAGTTGAAAACGTCGCTCGGAATTTCTAAAGCAGTTGGAAATGTACATGATATGGCAAGAATCTTTCCGAATATTAATAATTCCATGCAGCGCCTGTGTTACGCCTCTATAACAGCTTGTGGTCAGAAATTCGAACATTTAGTTTCCTATTTGTGCTTTTTGCTAATGTAAATGATTTGTTGTATTTACATGTTGCTGTTTCATTTGTAGACTTTTCCTTATTTACTTTTTCTTTTCTCTCGTGAAATAGGCATTTCCAAGCCTGAAATGCTTTCCCAGATAGCAAAGAAAGCTTGTCTAAAAGGTTCTGAAAACCTTGTCGTCGGCAAGGGTAAAGGGTTGTCACAAAGGTTTCCATGACAAGGGTTTAACCTTCTGGCAAGGTAGCGGAAAGATTATCTCTAGGCAACAAGAAACCATGTTTTCTGTAAGGCTTTTAGTAAGATTTTCCCAAGCTTGTTTCAAGCCTTTCAAAAGGTTGTGAAGAGCCCTCCTTCGGCGGAAAACTTAGCACCCCCTTCCCCCATACGAAGCCGTACTCCTACAGAGGGGTCCAACCCTTTTTTATCCCCGTTCTTCTGACGTCAAGTCCAACTTAGAGTTACCTGGAATTTCAATTAACTAGATCAATTAGAATTTTAATTAATAAAGCTTAAGTATTGATTTCAATTAAACTTACTTGTGCGATTTCGTCGTAGATTGTGACAAAACTTCAAACTCCTCCAAGCCGAGGATCGAACCCGAGTTCATAGAGTTTGAAAGCAATAACCACTATACCGAATTGGGGCTACACACGATGGGATAGGTGGTTCATAAAAAGATTTCCTACAACAATTTTGCGGGAATGGTTTCTGAAACGGTTTGCGCGGAAATGCTTTCGCGTACAGCCTATGGAAAGTGAAATGGCAACCTTTCCGCAACCTTCTTTGCTATCTGGGTTGTAATTCCGAATCATCTTTGTGGCCCTCAACCGTATTAAAAGGTTAAAGAGAAGAAGAGTTTTGTACCTTCTTCTGCTTGTGCTTGATGGCCAGCTTGAGCCTGCTGAGCAGCATCCTGTCGCCCGGCTCGAAGACGGGGCCCGACGGGTCGTAGTTCAAGAGCACCTCCAGCTCGTAGGAGCTCCTCGTGTGATCCAGGAGCGCCGTCGCGAACTCTTGGCATTGCTTGCGAAGCTCCTAGAAAAGAATCAGGCGAAAGCGTCTTGAAAAATTTCGCCAAACATGCAATAGCAAAGTCAAATAGTTGCTAATATGCCATAAACCAAATGACTTTATACCTAAACCTATCTAAGCTCGAACTCGCTACCCTCTCTGATTCTGTTGGATTTCATTCTTCCTACATTTTAGATAGCAGCGTCTAAACCTCTCAATCTCTCAGCCCAATCCTCTGAATCAGAATATGCTCTCCTAGGGTCATGTGGTGAAAGACTGTTAACGAAAGCGTTTACTTTGAAGATTATACGTCTTCCTCTACTTTCTGGGACAGTTTTACTGCATATGACTAAGTGCTTCCACTTTGGAGATTAGTCTTCTTTTAACTTTCAGTCACTGGCAGAATTTCACCACGAGTCCATTCATTTGAAAGGGGGAGGAAAGTTTCCAAAATGTTTAGAAACGTAAGGATTTAGATCCTTTTTTTTGGTCATAAAACATATGCGACTACTGACTAGTAATACATTAGTATTACATATGGATTTTAATGATATAGGCTACTTTAAGGTATGTTACTATCACATTATATATGTTTTCCCTTCCATGCTAAGATATTTTTATCTTCTCTTTATTATATTTCAAGTACCCAATTTAACCATTACAGTTCTTTAGAAATAAGTAAAATGGAGTGTTAATTTTACTTCAGCTTCTTTTTCTCCATTGGTACAAAAACCGCAATTATGTAATTTATACAGCATGGATTTTACCGAAAACAAACTTTAAAAATGTTTTTTCCTTTCACCGCTTTTCGTTTTACTACTAAGACATCCCCGTGATTCAAAAATTTTCCTTCAAAAACTGAAATTTTTCTCTCAGAAACAAGCTTCTTTTTCACGTAAATCAATTCTCCCGATGAGTAACATCAACTCTTTGAGACATGCCTGTCCGGCGCAATGACAATTTGAGTCCTTTCTTTGAGGAGCCTCAACCTCGAAAAGTAGCTTCTAAACTATATTCATTTTATAAATAAACATGACTAATAAATTATTGGATGCAAAAATAAAATTGAAAATCTAAATTGCGTATAGAACTTTCATGTTTTTCAGACTTATTTCAATTGCTTTAATATATTTGATTTCCATGTCTGGTACTGTGGAAATTCCTTATCAATGGTTATTTATTATTAATAAATTGTTCATTTATGGGGACAAAACAAAAATGATCTGGTGTAGAGGTTCCCAACTGGTGGTACACGGGGAACTACTTAGGGGTACGCGAAAGTTGATCTTGGTAATGACGGAGAACACAAAACATACGAATGTTGAATAAACAATGAACATGCGAACTTTAATATAATTTGATTACCATGTCTTTTACTCTGTAAATTCCCTATCAATGGTTATTTATTATTAATAAATCGTTCATTTATGGGTACAAAACAAAAATGATCTGGTTCAGAGGTTCCCAACTGGTGGTACGCGGGGAACTACTTAGGGGTACGCGAAAGTTGATCTTGGTAATGACGGAGAACACAAAACATACGAATATTCTAGAATTTTGTCTTCTCAAATTTGTAAGAAAAATGAAAAATCCAAAATTAGAAAAAGGAAGAATATCTTAGTTGTCCTCAGAAGTGAATGCGAAATTATTTCAATACTGCTTTCATTTGTCTTGACGTTGAACTAATGCCATTTCTAAAAATGTAATTAAATATAAAAACAAAAACCAATTCTACAAATTTTATTAGGTTCATTAAAGTCATTGACTCTTAAGCTAACCTTAACCTAAGTCCTTGGCGTTATTAATAAAAACTTTTTCGTGCTGAGGGATGTTTGGGGGGATATAACAGTTAGGGGGAACCCAGAAATGAAAAGAGTAATCAAGGGGAGCGCCAGTAAAAAAAGTTTACGAATCGGAGATCTAGTGGATAAAACGAAAAAGTATTTTCTGATGCAAATTTCATCCTACATCATAAAAATATTCATAGAATATAAATTCTGTAAAATTCGAAGGATATGATGCCTTAATACATCCTTCTTAAATGAAGTTTCTGTAATCCTTTTATAAGAGTAAATAGTTACCGAAGAATATTTTCGCTTAAATAACTACACAGGTGTGCAGGAAAATCGCATAGCCCTCATTTTTCTGTGTTCTCTCGCAGAAACGATCTAAGTACACATCGCCAGTGATTGTATCAGCCTCGCAGTGTTATAAAAATGCCAAGGGGAGAAATTAAATCAAGAAAATAGGCTTTGTTTAAAGTTCCAACTATGCAGACATTTACATTTTTTAAAATTTTCAGCAGTTCGTGACGATTGTACGAAATGTAGTTACTGTTTTACTTGCCAAAAACCGATTGCAACATGCGGTGCAAATTTTTTTGCACATCTCATTATATGCAAATACAAATGCATTAAGTAGAAGTATCCAATTTAGTCCAAAATCGCCCGAAAAAATAAAATTATTTCCTTTGTAAATTTTAAGGCTTCCTTTAAATTATTTTCCGTGGAAATGTAAATTTTAAAGCTTTCACGTGTTTACATATACATTGTTCAGTAGTGCATGAAATACGTGAATCCAATGGTAATTTGGTTTTTTTTGGTAATTAAGTCTTGTATAGAGCGTCATAAAACTATCAGAACGCTTGTTATCTTTTAGAGATAAGTATATAAATGCTTTCAGTATATAAATGCTAAAATCAACCAAACTAAGTTGATATTTGAGATTGATTTGAACATATGTCTTTTTTAAATACACTAGAATAACATTTGCATAAAGTATTGGCTTATTGATTTTCATATCATTTTCGACTTTCGCAACATCTATCCAATTTTTTTTCTTGTTGAGTGTTCTACATATTACCAACATTTCAAATATGCAAATTTGGGAAATTTGATGCAAAATATCGGACGCATAAAATAAAACCTATTTAGGGACTGTCTCAATATATTTAATGCAGCAAATAGGTCACTCATAGAGCACTTTCCTTTACTTTTCCTCAGTTGATTCGATCACATTTAAACCTTACAGCTGTTCGCATTTAAGCCTTATAGTGAGGACTGAAAGATGTGAATCGCAACATGTAACATGCGCTAGAAATGAAACTGAAATCATTATTGTTACAAAAATCGTACTGTGGGTGTATGGTGGAAACAGTCCAACACTAGGATAATGAAGAATTAAGATTTATTCTCAAATATGCAGGATAAACACGTAGCGCAGGTAACAGGAACAATTAATCTTGTACAGATTAGCAACACAAACAGACAACAATTTACTGGTGATAACAATCACAGAGTTTTCAGAATTAGAAACAGAAACAGACAGCAAATCACTAATAAAGACAGTTACAGCACTTTCAATAGCGCTCAGCTCACCGGCTTTCCAGCTCGCACTGCAGACGAAATTCTAAAGTCGTTCCAGTCGATCACACACTACTACTCAATACCGATCGGCGTCTAACAGCTTGCTAGCTAGTAACTTGATATGAAATGAAATTATCTCGATTTCATATTTCAAATTATATAAAAATACTTAACGAAATATTTTTGTTCAAACTTTATAAGTTTGCCTTAATGGGTGATAATACGGCAGACAGCATGTAATTAAATGACGTGGAAAGTTACGTTTACATGCAAATGTGACGTCATGTTGTTGGACTCCATTAGGGAGGTTCAAGTACTCAATAAGAAGAACAGTTAAATAACATGGCTTAAATGTCAATCACAGTCCAGAAATCACTGTCCAGAAAACGAGTATCGGTTTCTGCCGATCGGTAGCCATTGCGTACGGAACTCTTTCGCTGTAGTAAATTGAGAACGCCGTAACGCCGGCGTTACCTATCCGAAAAAAATTTAATACCTCTCTTATTAAAAAAAACCGCAGTTGTAACATTATTAGATTTTTTAAAATAATTTTTGAAATGTGTCCCACAATTCTCGGTCATCCTGTACTTTGTTGAGAAAGCAATGGATATCAAGTTATGTAGAAGAGATTTAGTTGAAATTAAACATAACCAATATTTCCCGTGAACCAGCTGGTCGCCAAAGCCTGCTAGTAAATAAATAAATGTATATCGGTTATTTTTACAGAAGAATAATATGTATTCAAAGGATATGCATTGTTACAGTGGATAGGAGAGGAATATGCGGCAATCCGAACTGTATTTATTTTCCATTAACTGCAGCTGAGCAACAATATTGATTCCTCCTAAACCGGCTGTAGAGAAAGAAATATTTGTTTTTCTTTCCATTTTTAGAACAAATACAAAACTGTCGATGCGTAAATACATTCTATCGAACCCTCACTTCTCTCAAGAGGAAAAAAATAACAAAAAAAGAGGAGTCTTAATATTTTATCGCATAAATGCACTTTCCGTTTCGGGCACCTAATCCCCTGAACTGCGTTTTATTCGGTCGCAGTTATGCGCGGGAAAAAAAGAAGAAAAAAATGCATCTACTGGAAGTTAAATCCTTCTACGGATGTAGTTCTGAGTCAGAGGCTTTATTTTTGGAAGATTCTCGTGACTTTACTCTTAAAATGAGCGATTTGGTAAATCCGTTTTTAGATGGAGAATTCCACAGCGTCGAATAAAAGTTTTCCCCCATTCGTCCAATAAATCTTCTGATCTGTATTCTTCCGTTTTAATGGGAATTAATTAATTCGGAATTCTCATGTTAATCGCATTCTAACGACTTGAAATCGATGTGGAATTTATATGATCAGACTGACTGGAAGATTCTTTTTAGCATTAACTCGCATGTTGTATCTTTTTTAATTAAACTTAGGCGGATTGATCGAAAACTTCTCCGTTGCTACAGATTGCGTTTTCCTTTTAATTAAAGTCAGAGCAAGTATGGATACATTCCCTGAAATTGTAGTTGTTTCCGAATGTCTGGGTTTCAAGCACAGACTTTCCTGTTCGTCGTATAGTAAATGGTACATTCGTGTTAGAAAATTAGTTTAAAAGTAGAGAGACAAAACGCTTTAGATGCGGTAACGTCTTGCAACTAGTTTTTAGTAGACATTCACAGCCAAGTTAAATAACTAATTAAAATTTATTCAGATATATATATATATATATATATATATATATCAAAACCAACATATAAACACAAGATAAAAACTCAAAAACAGTAAAAAAAGACAAAATGGCTAAATAGACAAAAACCAGAAAAAACCAAAAAATGAAAAATATCATAGCGAGCCGCTCGTCAGGAAGCGAAGCTCGCTCATGATATTAATTTGTGCTTTTTTCTGCTGACGACAAACGAAATCCGTTAAAAAATTGTCGTCATCCCCTCTAAAAGCACAAAACAAACGAAAATGGAAGATTTCTTGAATAAAAAATATAAATACATTTAAGAAGATTTAAAAAGAATGAAATAAAAAAATCCGAATACAAATACAATATATATATATACATCTGGGGTAATATGAATAAAATTACTATACAACTATCTTGGTTATATGAGCAAATATTAAAGTAAACCCAAGGCGGGCGTCACATTCACTGACTCGAGAAATACAGCGAGTTTCTCTGAAAATGTCCGGTTCGAACCTCTGTAAATCAACTAGCCAGTTTGGCTTCCAAAGTGATATCCTCTTTAATTGTTCAGTTCCGACCTTATATCTCAACAATGAAGAAAGTCTCATTGCGTTCTCACGGGAACACACTTGTCTGCACAAAAACTCCTCTTCAGGAATGTTGCAACAATCCTTGCAAGAGGTAGCTGAAAAGGTAACACTGCGCACAATAAGTTCTGTAATGAAAGGCAGTATCCCGAGGTGAGGATTTCAGGTCTATGAAGGAGAGCGTAAGGGTAAGGTGTCCATTGTTCAGATGAATCTGAAAATGACAGGTGCCCTGGGAACGTACACACCTGTTCCCAAACTACAATGTCAGTTATTGGAGGAGGGGTCATACGTCACAATGCAAATGGATAATTTATATGTTCTAGAATGAATGTTCTGTAACAACATGAACAAATGACTAGTTTACATTCCTTTGAAACACTGCAGCAAAAAGAATGAGGTTGGGATCCAAGATGTCTGTCTAGGACACCAAACACCCAGAAGGCCACATCAAGTGATGGATTCATACATATGGAGGGCACAGAGAAGACGTTTTTATCTCCTCATATACAAAGTATAGAAATAGGGAATATTGTAATCGTCAAAAATTTCAACCTACAGATTTTGAGGAATCTCCATTTTACAGATCTCCCTGAATCCGAAAAAACATTTTTTGAAACATATCTGTCTACCTGTGGGAGACCGCGGTGGCCTACTGGTAAGGTCTCGGATTCGCGGCCTGTTGCATGTTAAATCATACGTAGTGGGTCAAACGTCCTCCCACTGGGGTGGTGTGGAAGTTTGGCGAGGGGCGCGCCAGCTCAGTTGTCTTCCACGTCATTTGACCACTATTCAAAATGACGAGAGCCAAAATAGCCCTCGCGTTGCTCCACAATGGGACGCTAATATAACTAAAACTAAATTACTCATCAATTGTTTCATGTCCGCGAACCCTCTTCATATTTCTATTCATTCTGTAACTTAATAAATTCACAAAAATGAGAGTTCTACTGTTTAAACTGCCTACGAGTTCAGCGTCTCTATATCTGAAACTGATCCACTGAATACGAAACATTTCACTTATAGCAAACACAGACGTCAAATTCAACTTGAATTGAAGAAACAAAATGTAGTAATTATATCGAAACCAATTACAAAACTTTCAAGAACTGGATGCTTAAATCCCAGTATATTCCAGCTAATAATTTACATAAACTTGGACAAAACAGTAGGCAAATTTTCTCATGGGGTTAGTTGGCTCCAAACCTTCAAAGGAACTTTACGTTCTGAATGGACTTGAAATAACTTGACTTTCTCTTATGAGGAGAAATTCTGTAAAGGAAAGGACTAAGACAGCATTCGGAATTATTTTCTGTGATATATCTTGTGGTAATTCTCTTTTTAAACGCTTTTACTAAATTCGAGATGTTTAATGTTTGTAAGTATGTATGTAAGGTTGGAAATTTGTGATCGATTTTTCACTCACTTCTTATTGCGCTAGAGTTCTGAAATTTTGTATATTTGTTGTGTCTTGATGACTATGCAATATTTTAATAATTTTAGAGCTCTCAATTATCAATTTTTTTAAACAAATTCCCAAAATTACGTTTGCACTCGGTAGGTTTCAGTGGCGCCATCTATAGTAATTTTGAGAACTATTGTTAAACCGGTTTTTTTTAAAGTTTTTTACATGTAACTTGTTCTTCTACGCATTTAACTGGTAAAAAGTCACGGTGACCTTGTGTATAGGGGCGTGCATTGGCAAAAGTGATTGTCAGTTTTCATTACGGATTTTTCAGATTTATTTATTTATAAATAAATACCAATAATTCTATGAGCACTACACCTCGCAACCCCTACAACAAAAAATGAAAATCTTTCTTCGTCGCAGTCTTTAAGATTTAGCCATTTTATTTTCAAATGCGAATTACTTATACAAGTTTCCGTTTTCATCAGTATTTATAAAATTACAAATAAATGTCTGCCGTTATCAGTATAGACAAAATCACAATTAAATGTTTGCTTTAATAAGTATTAAGAAAATTGCAATTAAATGCCATTTGTTACTGTCAGTATTTTTGGAGGCATTATGAATGGTGTTCCGTTTGGCTAGAATTCATTGTAAAAAACTGAACATTACTCCCATGAAAGGGTACCATTAAAATTTCCACCATCTTGAAACGGAATAAAAAAAATACAAATCTTTACACATTCGAAGTTTTTAAGGACTTCAAGGAACACTCATGTCTAATTCGAAGAAAACTTCAAGGAACA
>BGPR01001301.1:23378-44278 GCA_013235015.1 Araneus ventricosus | reverse complement strand
ACATAAGCAGAAAAAGAAATGATTAAAATTCAAAAGCAGCCGAATGATTAGTCAGGTAGTGAAATCTTCACTAGATGAGTAAGTCAAGCCAGCATTATTTAATTTGAGACGCAATCTGTTTTTTATTTATTTAACACCCACCCCGATTCAGCCTACCCAGATGGGTGTAAGGCCGGATGCAGCCTGTTACCGAACATTGTAATAATTTGAAAAAAAGAAATTCTCGGACAAATTTTCTATTCAATTAGCTTTCAATATGAGAGTAGAGCAGTGCGTGGCACTTCCAGCGAGATTTTTTATTCTCACTTCATGCTTTCCGTTTGGTTTTGGTTGCAGTACGTTTGGTATATGACCAGGAAAAGAAAGCAAACGTAATAAATCTCGGTCGTAAACATATTATGCTAAAGTGCTTAATACAGGATGTATCAGTACTCATGGGCAGACTAGAGAACTAGAATGAGAGTTTTTTTATAGGGATGCATGGGCTCAACTGATCCGTTGAGGACCCAGTAATTCGTAGTAGGTATAGACCTGAAATGAAATCTAAATTATTTCCGGATGGCTTTATTAATAACTGTTTTTTCACTCCAAAGTTGGCAAAAATTACTCAAAATTGTGTCTACTAACAGTAAATAAAGTATTTAGCGTTGATGGAATGATTGGAGCACATTTTTGGGAGGACTCCGTTAGGATATCGTCGCTTGTACATTCATTGAGGATTGCATGTTTGCAAGAAATATCTAGCGTCTTTGAAGCACCTCCCTCCCGATCGCCTCAATGACGCAACTGATTATTGCAAAAACCATCGCAAAGAAAGTTGTTACGACCTCTCTTGTTCATTCAAAATCGGAATAATTTTCCAGATAAAATTTATACAGGCTCAGAACTTGTGGCAAAATATTTACGAGATGTTAGAGAAATCACGACAAATATTTTTTGTATAGGAATATATATGTACAAGTGAGCCATTGATGAGCAAATACAAAAATAGGCAGGGAAAGTAACAATAAATTGTTTCCTAACAGCATCTTTAACAACCGTTTCTTCTCAGCGGTTTTTACAGAAATAGCTCAAAATTGCGTCCACCTACAGCAATACTTGCTAGGCAACTTTAATGGATTGGTTGGCGTACAATTTCAAGGATGTGACATATTTCTGTCAAACATTCAGCTTCAATAAACATACGAGTGACAAGGTTCTCAATGGAACCAGTCCAAAAATGTGATCCAATCATTCCATCGATGCTTACGAACATGTACTGAATGCAACTTGAAATTCTGAGTAATAAACTGCAAGCCTTGTTGTGAAGAAACAGTTGCCAATGATGCTGTCAGCAAACAATTCATGTCCCCTTTCATGTCTAATTCTTGAACCTGTGCCTCAACATACCACTGGAATCCACGTATTCCTTTAGATTTATGTTTGTTTTAGTGCAATCTACCACCCCTTACCGTTTTGCCTATGAATTCTTATTTATCCTGTTTAATAGTAATTCATTGTGACGTACAGAATTTCGACCTCCGCGGGACTTACTATATATACGACCTTGTACTCGCTCTCCAGGAAACTAAGTCTCCTCAGTTCGGGGCTCAACCCGAAAGACACGAGGTTGGGGCATTTGGAGGAGAGAACAGCCAGGACTTTAGGGAAAGGTAAACGTTGATACGGGACCTCAACGTATAACTTGAGCCCAAGCATTCCGTTAGAAAAGACGTTTGTCTACAGTTCTGATTCAACATGTTTAATCGTAACTCATTGTGGCGTGCAGAATTTCAACCTATGACGGACTTACTATATATTCGACCTTGTACTCGTGCTCCAGGAAGGTGAGTCTCCTGAGTTCGAAGCTCAGCTCGAAGGCCGTGAGGATTGGGTCTTTGGAGGAAAGGGCCATCAGGCTGGGAGAGGCGAGGGCGCGGTAGGCGTTGATCCGGGACCGAGAGTGGTTGAGGGAGTCGTCGGAACAGGACCGGACGCAGTCGGCGCAGGCGCAGCGGATGTCGTGAGGCGCGGGCAGAGTGGCTCCTCTGTCCAGCAGGATCTTGATGATTTCATAGTTGTCCCGGTGAGCAGCCAGGATGAGAGGGGTGATGTCGGGAGTGAAGGTGGAGGAGTCCCTGTCCACCGCTTCCCAGCTCTGTTGGAACAAAAGAAACTGGAATTAGTAGAGGAGCTTTCGGATAACGTCAACTTCATCGTCTAAAGAGCGTAAAATAATTCACAAAGATAAAATACTGATAATTTCCTCCTCGAAGATCCACAACGTGGGTTCATATTAGGGATTTTAAGTTCAACTGCAAAGAGTTTCACTGCTTAGTGACCATTGGACGCGCGATACTTATGCTTGTCTCGTCCACTCCAGACACATCAATTGGTTTATTTTTTATGGCACAAGGACAAACATTGGCCAAGTTGCGCTTCAGACTCATCGAGGAATAAACTAGTTTTCAGCAAGCAATTTTGGGTCAAAAGATCTTCTAGAATTAATCCCCGAATTCTCCTGTCTACCTCACTTTTAGCGTGAGCCACCATATCACATCTAGGCATTAAGGAGCCGATATCCACCTTCAAAGGGAAACACTTCTAGGTGCCTTCCCAATCCTAGCTGTGGGAAATAAAGCAAAACACATTTTGTGGCATACCGTCAGATACTTCGCAAATTGTTGGTCATTTTTCCAAGAGAATATTTCTAAAAAATGATCAACAATTTGCTGAGTCATCTGACGGTACGTCACAAAATGTGTCTTGCTTTACTTTCCCATTGTGATTGGAGTGAAACGAAAGGAACTGTGATGGATTGTGAGACGAAAGGAACTGTGATGGATTGTGAGACGAAAGGAACTGTGATGGATTGTGAGACGAAAGGAACTGTGATGGATTGTGAGACGAAAGAAACTGTGATGGAAATCAAAGTGAAACGTCCAGATTTGGTAGGCGTATCTGTTCATTTTAATATAGTTGCTGTCAGCAAATGATAGAGAAAATATGAGTGGAAAGAGAATGCTAGTTTATTCTGGCGTTTAAGAATCAGCAAGGTTGTGTGTGCGTCTAACTTTTATGCCCATATGTGAGATATTTTAGCTTACACTTCCTATGTTCAGATAAATGCGTTTAAAATATGAAAAATAGTTCTCGGAATTTTTAAAAGAGAAACGGAAGATCACCAATTAAAAGTATTTTTATGATGTTGCTCAATAATTGCAATAATTACAATAATGAGAACATTTATAGAGGAGTTAGTTTACTTGGGAAAAGAAGACCAGCAAATAAAAAGTTGTTCAAAATACTGGATGTTTAAGGGGAACAAGGAATAGAGCAATAGATGGTACTTTAGAACATAGAGTATATAAAAGCAATTGAGACCGTATTTCTGATATGATTGTCATTGGATGGAATCATGTGGTATATGCGCACTAATGAATATGTAAACATTTTAAGGCCACTTCAAATTTGGGCGCGACGAGGGGACTTACGTGCGGTTCTCCGGGAGTGTGGTGTGCCTCCTCGTGTTCCAGGAGCAATTCGACGGCCTCGACGTACTCCTCTGAGATGGCGTGCAGCAAGGCATCCTTGGTGTCCACTTGGTTTTCTATCAGCAACTCCACCATCTCCAGATTCTCGTTGTCGATGGCCATCAGCAGCGCCGACCTCCCCAAAGGGTCCACGCAGTTCACATTGAGACCAGTTTGGGGACGGCTCTTCAGGTGCCTGCAGAACGAAAACACTCCATTCAGAAATGTACAACGTGAGAGCTACAGGTACTGTCCAAGGTATTGCAGACCTTGGGTCAATGTTTTATTGGGCCATCTCTAACCGAATACAGCCCGTATTCGGTTAGAGATAGGATCTACAAGACTCTGGAGTGCATTTAAGTTCAGAGAGTGCCAAACAATGGACATTCTGCAGTGATCGAGGTAGATGTTGGATTCAAAGTCATGTCCATAGAACAGCTTCAGCACAGTTTATGGTAGCGTTGTTAACTATGAAAGATCCATTGCATGTTTAGTGAAAATACAAAATTGCGGAATAAAGTAGATGGGCAAGAATGATTATCAGGCACGTGGTCCATGTATGCCACACAACTAAACAGGTGGGGAAAAGAAAGTTGAATGAATATAATGACATTTTTCTTGTCATTATAACATAAGAAAATACAGTCTGGTTTCTAATGCCATTCCGTGGTAACATAATAAACATGAGCGAACACAAATGATGCACGGAAACTTTTTTAGTCCGTACAACGTAGGGGGAAATCAAGCAAGTGCGGAAAGCAGAGCATGTACGGCGTACATGCTAAATAATTAAGTTGTCAAACAATTATTGAACTTGAATTAGAATGAGTGCATACCTTTATTCGATCCCTATAGTTGTTCATTGGAGATGCTAATCCTCATTACACAAACATAAAGTAAACTCTCTATATTTTTCCATCAATAACTGATAAGAAATTGACAAATCAATCACCACATTAAAGTCACCACCAAAAGAGTACAACTGGTAATACATTTAAGTGATTAAGCAGTTATTGAATTAGAATGAATGTCTACCTTTGTTCGATCCCTATGGTTGTTTACCTCATTATAAGGTCACAAGGTAAACTATCCATTTTTCATACATAATTGATAAGAAACTGACAAGGCAATCCCCTCAACTGGCCACTTCAAAATAGTAAAACTGGTAAAGGAGTTAAGATTCAATTTTGAATTAGAATTAGTGCATACCTTTCTCCGATCCCTATGGCTGTTTTGGGGAAACTCCAACCCTCATTAGAAAATCATAAAGTAAAGTATCCTTTTCCATCCATAATTGATAATAAACTAACAAGTCAATCACCTCAATAGGTCTCTTCAAAAAAGCAAACCAGATTTCGAACTGAGACGCACAGCGCCACAACTTTCGGTAAGAAAGAACTCGTAGTGAAATAAATGCAAAGGGCTCGCGTGCGTCTTCAAGTGTCCCAGTAATTAACGAAGTGGCCCGCAACTTCCTTCCTGAGCTTGGAAGGGAAGAAACGCCGCCCTATTTGCTCTGCTCGGAATTCCAGAAGAAACAGAACCTCGAAAATTTGAAATTATGGTTACATTTGACCACTGGAATAAGAAGCTATTTGCCTCACGAAATAATGAATACTGGTAGACGTCACGAAATTCCTGCACGTCAGAATATCGAGCTTTGGACATCTAGCTGGCCATTTTATAGCAGTTTTGTAAATGATTTTATCGTCTGCACACAGCTTAAATACAGAGGTCGTAAAAAACCTATATTTTTAGAATGCTGTGACGAGCTGCAAGTAGCCATTTTGGGGATTTAAATATTCATTTGTGATTTTATTGAATAAAGTTAATAAAAGTGTTTTAGTGTGCTAAATTCGGAAATTTTTAATTCATTACTACGTTTTAGTGTTTAATTTATAATTCATTATTATAATTATTTGTGATTTTGTGTATTAAATATTTTCTTAATTGAGATCTTGTACGGAATAAGAATTTAAATAAATTAATCTACTAACTGATAACTAAGTTCTGAAAATCTCAATGATTCAGCTTGCTGCAGTTTTGAGAATAACGTTCAGAAACCCACAGATGGGCAGATAAAAGACAGTCAACACTTTGATAGATTTTGTCGAAAATTTGAAATACATCTACAGTTTTGGTTACAATGCTAATTTACTCCATCTAGTTTCTTGCGCTTTGGAAATATCATGTTAATATGTACTTTAACAGACAGTTTTCCGGTGAACGTTATTTCGTCCAAAATGTGATAAATATATACAATCTTTATGTAAAATCAAACGCAAAATTTCATTCATGTAGCTTCTTGCGTTTATAAGTCATTATGCTCATAGACCGACCGACCGATCGACAGACAGGCATAGTTCAAAAAAATGACGGGAGGCTGTCCTTTTCAAACAGCCGTTGATGTTAAAGGCGTAGGACTACTTTACTCGCGTGACTCTTTTCCGATTTTCAATTTTTTTCAGTAAAATATGTGGTTACCGAGATACAGAAGATCGCGTCATCAATCCATGCGTATTTTTGCCCAATTTTGCGACTCAGTAGTCACTAAATTACAATTCCAATTTTCAATTTTTTTGTAACTTCTATTGTTACCTTTTACCTCTAAAATGAGACATTATTTATATTTTTAACCTGTCTAATTACCGAGATATAGAGGATATCCCATACAACGTTTTTTGTGGCGTTTTGGCGTGTCAATAAATTCCTTCCTGAGACCCCAATGGGAGGAACGTAGTCCTACGTTAAAATGTGTTTCTCGAACTCAGGTAGAAGTAAAACGTGGAGATACATCAAAACCTCTAGGTACATAATATGACACGTTTCGAAATATATTGCTTTTATCATCGCGAATAGAGGGCGATAATGTTTCATACGAGTTGAAGTCCCTATATTATTTATTCTATCTTTAACAATTAATTCGTACGCATTTGACATACATTTATCTCATGACATCTTAACTCTTTTACCTAAACACCATAGATTATTAAAATTTTAGGTGGGTTGTCTCGCTACCAGTGCTAAGTTTTTAGCACTTTTACTACGTAGTTAATTTTAGCTGATTAAATCGTTTTTAGTTTAATCTTGGACTTATTAAAATGTTTTGTGTAAACGGATTGATTTAATCAAAAATGTCCTGGATTTTGTTAAGCTTTCACCCTTGGGGAATCTCAATTGTAACCTTTATTTTTATCCTTCTTATTTTTAAAATTCGATCATTTTATTCTTGTGTTTCTGTTGTTGTTTGACTGACGTGGACTTTTGTAGATCTTATTGTTTTCTGGACTGGTGAGAGACCGAGGGGTCTGTTTTTAATGCCCCTTTTCTAGAGTTTTAATGATATCTTACAAAAATTTTTATTGCCTCCTTCTTTTTACTTGCGTATTGTTTTGAGTTTCTACTTGTGTTTTACTCATTTGGATACACTCTGGGAGCTCCTCTTTTTAAATATTTTGAATATTTTTGATGTTGACTCCAGATCTGGTGATTGAAATTAAACAAAATTGAATTGATTTATGGTTCTCTTTAAATGTACTATCGATTGGTGGAGTATATATTTTTTGTATGTGTGTTTTGGTTGTCTTAATTTACTTTTGTTGTTGCCTTTTATAACGTAGGACTACGTTCCTCCCATTGGGGTCTCAGGAAGGAAATTGATTCACACGCCAAAACGCCACAAGACTTGGTATGGAAGATCCTCTATATCTCGGTAACTACATATGTTAAAAACATAACTAATGTCTTATTTTAGAGAAAAAGGGTAACAACACAAGTTACAAAAAAACTGAAAATCGGAATGGTAGTTCAGCGACTACTGATTCGCAAAGTTGGGCAAAAATACGATGAATTGGTGATGCGATCCTCTATATCTTGGTAACTACATACGTTAATAACATAACTAGTGTCTTAGTTTAGATATAAAGGGTAACAACAGAAGTTACAAAAAATAATATGAAAATCCTAAAAGAGTCACGCGAGTAAAGTAGTCCTACGCATTTAACTTCAATGGCTGTTTGAAAAAGACAGCCTCCCGTCATTTTTTCTGCAGTGTTTGTAACGTTCTGCGCTGAGTTTGTGATGCTTTTGTGTGTGTCATGTCATATTGACTTTTTGGTATTTCTTATGTATTTCTCCACCGGTCTGCTAAAGGCCTTACACCCTTTCGTTTAGACCAGACCGGTGTGGGTTTTAAATAAAATAAATAAATAAAAATGTAGAACATATTCAGTGATTGGTCCGAGGAAGAACGGCGATCAGTAATTCGTTTGTTGTGTACAGTCGTCTGAAATCTATCGTGAAATAACTACAGTATAAGGAACGGTGCTCTTGTTATGACTTAAATATGTATGGAAATGCTATCGTGATTTTCAAAATGGAAGGATCAGCGTTTTGGAGAGGTCAATCTTAGAGTTTCATCTTCAGCGCGTGATGCTCATGATCTTGATTCACTGATAAAAGCAATTCTAACTCAATTTTCTCGTCTTAAATCTATTTATTCAAATGAAAATTAAAAATCTGGATAATCAAAGCTTTTGTTTGATCAACTTTTAAAAAATGGTATTCCCGAAAATTTTGTGCGACGACATCTCAAGCAGTGAGTTAGGGGCTATCGGCAAGGCCTTTTTCTCCTTTTCTTCCTCTGTTTTGAGACATTAATAACTGGTTTGGCGACATTTTCTCGTGCGACTTACAGTCTTGTGTGCTTATTCCTGGCGATGGTAAGCCTTTTCCTTTTTTCCTCTTTTATTGTTTTGTGAATATTACTGTATTATTTTTAATTTAGGTCTTATGTATTCGGATTTTTTGCTTTCGATTTTTTTAAAAAAAACTTCATTGTATTTGTCTTTTATTCCAAAATGTTTCCATTTTTTATTGTCTTGTACTTTTTGAGGGGATAGCGACAAAACTTTTACATTTTTCGTATGTCGTTGGTAGATAAAAGCACTTATTAATATCATAGGCGGGCTTCTCTTCCTTACGAGAGTCTTGCCACGATATTTTTCAATTTATTAAATTTTTGTCTTCTTTTTCTGTCCTTTCTTGTATGTTTTTGAATTTTTGTCTTTTGTTTCCTGTTTGTTTTGATATGTATAATCGAAATATAATACCAGATAATTACTGTTCCAGGGAGTTCTGCAATTGCATGACAGCGGAAGGTCACATGCAATTCTTGGTACGCGAAATCTCTTGACACTGGGAAATTCTGTCACATCCTACCTGTAGTTCTGATTTGGTCCTTTCTGACCTTCATTTATTCTCCAAACTTTAAAAAAAAACACTTTTTTTTAACAAAACACTTTCTCTCAGACTATGACGTTAAACAAGCAGTCACCAAATGGCTTTATCGTCAGGACGGATCTTTCTACTTCACCGAATCTGAGGCCGCGGTGGCCTAGTGGTAAGGTCTCGGCTTTGATGCCGGAGGGTTACAGGTTCGAAACCCGATTCCACTGACGACATGTCGTGTATTGGGCCCATTGCACGTCAAATCATACGTACTGGGACAAACGTCCTCCCGTTGGTGTGGTGCGGAAGTTTAGAGATGGGGGCTTTGAATCTGGACCTTAATGAAAGTAAGGTTCAGATTCCTTGATTTACCGGTAATATAAATGCCTCAACAAAAAAGGTAATTATGTGGAAAAATAAGGTACATATGCATCTTCATATATGCTATATTTTCATCATTGTAATTTAAAATTCTCAAAATAAAAAAATAGGGAACCTTACTTTTTTATATACCCTCGTACATTCATCTACCTTGTTGCGTTTGCGAGCAGTAGCGTTCACATACATGGAAATACACAGATTGACAATCAGGCAACCATTTGACAATTTTGGTCTAAACTTTTATAAAGTTTAGCAAACCTGGTGATAAAACAATTTGCTAAATTTCATCGACCTACCTCGTTGCGTTTTTGAGCAGTGTGTTCAGATACAGTCGGACGGACAGAGAGACTTCCCGTCGACTGATTTCGTTAAAAAGTCGATGGAATTTTTGTAAAGATCACATACCAAATTTTTTTAATGAGCTATTGCACTTAAGATAAATATATATTAAATTGTCACAGTTTTTACAAAAATAATATGAGAATTCAACTTTTAGAAAGTCTCTTATTAGCAATATACTGTCCTCCCTTCCCTAAAACACTTAGATTTTCATAGTTAATTGAAAAGGTTTCTGATAGAAGAGAAGGTACAAATGCTATAGTAAAAACTGGGATTTTTTCCTTGTTGAACATTACGCAACATAGTTTACCCAAGTGATTCCATAAAATCCTCTGTACTTAATAATGTCAATATTGCTAAATGATTATCTAATTGGTTTTTAACATAACTTCTTGAAATGAAAAAATTCTATCAGCAACATGATCAAATTAACTTCGAAACTCGACAGATTTCTCAATACTAAAAATGAACTAGCCACTTTTCGCGGCCAGCACCCACTTTGCTCGGCACTGTCCCTTCCACCTCGCTGCTTCGAGGCTCTCAGTCACCACTTTTTTCAGTTTTAAATACTGCATGAAGATCAATGGAACAAACCATAAAACCATAGTAGATTTCATATCCTTTGTAGACAACCGATTCTTTTAAAATTGTAAAATCTTTTAATAAAACTCATCTAATTGAAATGTTTTGTATGACTTTATCATGAGTTCCGGCATGAAAATCTTCAGATCCATAAATACAGAATGATATGGCCCTAAAATAAACAGTTTCCATCACCTACAATAGGTATTTTACAACATTTTTGACACGCCATTTTGATGTAATTGTTGGGATCTATATATTTAAAATAATATAGTAAAACCTTCAGACAGTTCGCCAGCCCCAACCACTAGACGGATTTCGATAGTTTGTATTTCATATGAAACCATATGACGTCTAGATATGCCCCCACCTCCCCCCCATTTTCGAACGAAATCGAAAAAAACATTTCTCCATCATACATTCTCTATATTTTTCGATTTCCTTCGAAAATGAGGAATGGTGGTGGTGGGGGGGGGCAGACGACCCTTGATGACATATCTAGACGCCATAAGCTTTCATATGAAATACAAAATGTCTAAATCCGTCTAGTAGTTGGGGCTGGTGAACTGTCTGAAGGTTTTACCATATTATTTTAAATATATAGATCCCGACAGTTCCATCAAAATGGCGTGTCAAAAATATTGTAAAATATCTATTGTAGGTGGTTGAAACTGTTTATTTAGGGCGATATCATTCCGTATATTATTTTAAATATTCCATAAAATGTTCTATATAAAATGTGTTTGAGGGGGAAGAGTGTGTCGCAATGAATTTTTACCTTGTAATTTTTACTTTCTAATATTAGCATTAAATATTGACGTCTATTAAATATTATTAATTTATTAAATTAAATTATAACTATAAAAGTCTTCTAGGAGGTTTAAGTTAAAGAGAACTTTTTTTCATTATGCGAACTATGCATTCATTATTTTTACTTTCTCGTATACGAAGAAAAAGTATTGTAATCGTCAAAAAATTCGAACTCGAGATTTTGAAGAATCTCCACGTTTTAGACCTCCCTGAGTCCGAAAAACACAATTTGGGAATTATGTCTGTCTGTGTGTCTGTGAACACGATAACTAGAAAACTATTAGAGATACAGGAATGAAATTTGGTATGTTGTCTTTAAACATAATTTGTAGGTTTCTCTCATATTTTGGACAAAATCCGTCCACGGGAAGTCTGTCTGTCCGCGGTCATGCGATCACTATAACTCAAACACTTGAATAGCTAGATGGATAAAATTTCGTACACAGTTTTATCGTCATGAATGTAGGTCCGTATCAAATTTTGGGCCAAATCCGTCAAAAGGTTGACTCTCTGTAGGTCTGTATAATCGCATCGCCAACGCGTCCGCTATCTCCACACGCTTGCGTATTGGACGCAATCTTCTGCGCACGATATTTATTGACTCCTGCTTGGCGCTTTTTTCATCCGATTCTCCATGCGCATGCGTACTTGGTAGCAATCTGTGCACGCGGAAGGATTGTCCTTGAGCGAAGAAAGAGTAGAAATCGGTATGCATTTAATCGGAACGCATCTCTTTGAATTTGATTTTTTACCTAAATATTTTCTGATAGTCATTGGATCCTGGGTTACAATAGGTTCGAATTTTTTTATCCACGCGGGAGGGAGGGGAAACAGCACCTTTTTCGAGAAGTATACGAGAAAGTTTAGGGGAGACTACTCCCGCTGATTTACATAAAATTTAAGGCGCAATTCTTAAAAAAAATCACCTTAAAATGTATTTCAGAATGCGAGCCGCCAACTCAATCTCGATATTTTTTTCATGAAATTTTCGAATTTATTTTTATTTGAATTTTCTTAAAGGCACACGTGGGCAGAATATGTTAATTTAGTTTTCAAACATGATTCTTACGAAGAAAAGAAAAGATTTATTCTTGCGCCATTGGTCGAAAAAGTCAAAAATTCTCTACTGACATGTAATAAAAACTCCGAGATTTCCTAGAGCTCATTTTTTTAAAAAAGTACCTTATTAGCACAAGATATTGTACGATGTCCTCACGATGTTATTCGATATTCTGAATACCGCACAATATCGTGAGAATATCGTAGCAATATTGTACAGCATCTTGTGCCAATAGGGTTAAATAATAATTTACAATAATGATAATTATAATAATTATAAAGGATAATTTTTGAAAATGCTAATGATAAATTTAAATCAAAGGAAATCTTAGGGTAATTTTAAAGTGCACAAAGTTGTATTTTTTATATAATTCGCTTCAAATTTGAAGATAAAAATTTGATAGTGAAAACATAGCATAAATTTCCAAAAATAATAAAATATTCAATACAAATATTATCATTTACCTGGTCAGGAAAAGACTTCACGGAAAATTGTAAATAGACAAAAAAAAAGAAGCAATATGTGACCTTGCAGAACGAAAACACAAAACATTCTGAAACGAGAAACACGTGTGTGAAACACATTCCCCAACTTTACACCTCACACATCCTCCTACGATCGCATGTTTACACAAAACAATTTATAGCTTACGAAGCTCGAGCTCCTCGTGTGCAGAGAGACATTTTCTTAGGGTTGCCATAATTGGCAAGCATTAATACGGGACGTTTAAGTGTTAAATAAATCAAAGATGAAAAAAATTATTCTGATAAAAAATCAATAAATTTTATAAAAACTAATAAAATGAACAGTTAGAATAATAAAAAAAGTTACAAGCCTAATCC
The DNA here is from genome assembly GCA_013235015.1 of Araneus ventricosus. NCBI lineage: Eukaryota > Metazoa > Arthropoda > Arachnida > Araneae > Araneidae > Araneus > Araneus ventricosus. Next base: position 31,523 of record BGPR01001301.1, on the reverse strand, counting down.
TTTTTAGCCCACTCATATTTTAAAGTTGATTTTACTTTTCTAATTATGTCATTTTTTTCTTTCACATAATTATAAAATTGGGCGCAAGTCATTTTAAAATTATTATAACAAATCAAAATTGCTTCATTTGTCTTCATTGACAGCTGTTTTTTTCGTCCGACCATTGAGTTGATATCAGGGAAAATATTCTCTCCACATTTGCATTATGAGCTTGGATGGCAAATACGTATTCTCAAATCTTTATTAGACATGATTTCTGATCAATATACTTTGTATCTGCAAAACACTTCAACCATTTCTCTTCCATACCGAATTTCAGAGTTGTTTTGCAGTTTCGGTATTATTTTCTTAAAATAATCTTTTAGACAAACGAAATGTTTGCATAGACTCGCAGTATTGTCAATACGGGACAGAAACCGGACAAATAGAAATACGGTGACAGTCCCGTACATACGGGACGTATGACAACTCTACCTATTCTGGCATCCACAGATGCTTCAATTGAGATTCTATTATAAAAAAAAATACTACGGTTCTTGCCCCATCTCGGAATAGCCAAAGGAGCAATAAAAAGATAGCCGGATTGACCACCTTGTGTCTAAAAAAAACTACCATACCATGTCCTGATCAGCAACTCTGTATCTGAAATATTTATCCACGTTTTGAGTATACCAAAATCAATCCATTCCTTTACTTGTTGAAGCCGCAAATCAGCACAGACGTTATCCAATCTATCTATCTATATATATATATATATAAGAGAAAGTCACTCACTTTACATATCATATTCTGATGCAGAATCACTTCACGTATAGTACGTAACTTGTATGAAAATGTGCTTATTTTTTTAGGCGCAGACGTATATTTTTTCTGATTTTTCCTTAAATTTTGGAAACCAGAGTATTTTACAAGAATATATTTAAAACAGTCGAAAGACGGCAATTTTTTCATCCACTTATGCAAATGAGCGAGACGACTAGATGACATCAATCTTCTCTGATTGGTTAAAAAAATGTTTGGTATGTAAATGAATGAGATGTCAAAAGATGTTTTCTGTCATTGGTTGAAAGAATTTTTGATATGCAAATGCATGAAACATCAAGACGGCGTCAGCTTTTTTATATTTAAAAAGTTGATTAAATTAGTTAAAAAGAAGTTGATTTTAATTTGGTTTTCTTTCCAACAATTCCGCACTCGAATTCCGACGCATCGAAATGGAAAAACAAATGCCTAAAGTTTTTTAATCGATATTGTGAACTTATGAATATCGATTTAAAAACTTTTTTTAATCGATATTCATAATAAACTTTTTTATAATTTTTACCTTTTGCGGTCTTACGTTGAGTCTGACTAGCCATTCTGAATGTTGCATGGTTTTCTCATTTTTGTTACATAATGTTTATTTTAAAGGTCACATGATAACCAAATGTCTCAGATAAATTTACCTTCCGCCGGACTCACTAATCTGTGAGATGAAGCACCAATATTTTTTTGTGCCTAAGTGCGGATTTTGCCCAGAAAGGTGTAGGGCTTCAAGAATCTTCTTGGCTCCCTACAACTCACACTAGGGTATCGTGGTTTTTTCTCTAATGTTCTTTTGATGTACATGAGAGGCACGTTCATCTGGTAGATGAGTTGCGTCCGATTACGTTTGTACTTTTGATCTCCCAAATCTTTCTCAATATTTCTTTTACCTGCGAAAGTTCGTATATCTGTGTCCCAGCCCATAATCCAATGATATTGATAGCTATTTCCAATGTATTGTTTCAAAAATGTCGAATTGTTTCAGACTTTCAACGAAAACATCTGTTATTGCTACAGAAACTTACGGGAAAACAAACTTCAACTCCCTCCTGAATTCCTGGACATTTTGTTAGTTGAAATTGCAAGTAAATACGAAAAAGTCATTTAAAAACGCAAATATAACTTTGATGGAATATGAAAAGGACCGAAAAGTTTTAGTTTGATAAGCTTTTCCTTAAGCCTAAGCAAAAATTTAACTTTTAATCTCATAGATGAGTTTCGCCCGAACGTGTTAGCATTTTGAACTTTGGTTAAAATAAATCAATAACTACATTTTCAGCCCCCGAAGCATTATAACGATTCCTTACACGCTATTGAATATGTATCTTATTACTTTTTCAAGTGGGAAGGGCTAAATTCGTTATCTCACAAACAAAATGCTATTCACCCTTTTGTCTTGATGAATGGAAAATTTAATCAAATCCTTTAGTTCCAAAAAAAAATCCGCCTTTATAAAGCAAATCAGAATTACTCAGAGCTTTCTGTCTACAAAATGAAATGAAGCATCCTCCGAAACTTTTATCTGCTTGATACGTAATAAAATTAACACAAATTCTTTCATCTTCCAATAACTAAAATAAAAAAGATTCCTTTCGAATGACAAAAGGTTTGAAAAAAGAATGCGCAAGAGGCTCGTGAAAAGAATACAATACCGAAAACTCGGCTCCTGAGAAAGGCAGCTGTCAAAAAAATAGGAGGCCGCTTATGAAAGTATATTTGTCTACAGATACACCAAAGGCGCCTCGTGTTTTGATTTCTTATTTCGCTTTAGAAAGAAGCTTTTGAATTCAGTGGTACGCTTTACGATCTGCGAGGAGGGGGGGCTAGAACCTTCTCTTGTTCTGTGTAACGGCTTGTTTTGAGAAAAGAATAAATTCAGCATATCAGTTTCGTGGGCTTTTAATAGTACACTGACAACAAATACAAGATGTAAAAAGTTGAAATTCGTAAAATTCTTTGTGTTTTCTGTAAGGGGAAAAAACTCGCTTTTGTATTGTCTTTTTCTATTGAAGATGAAAATAGTATCTTAAAGTTTCTCCATTTGAAAATGAAAAAGTAATGAAGACTTCAAGGAATTCTTTTTAAACATTCATGGCACATTTTGAAATACAACACTTACAGTAACTGGAAACTAAATTTTATATTAGAAAGATGGAATATCAAAGTTACATTAACCCTCTGACTATTAAGAGTTCTCAAAATCTGAGTACAGTTGTTTACTTACTAATTGATCTGTGGAATGGATTCGTCCGCCTCGTTCCTCCTTTTCTCCTCACTACGGGTAGTGGGAGATATGAATGGCAGGCCTTTAATCTCTCCCCCTTTAATGACCACTCGCCCAACTGCCTTCTCCTCCCCTTTCAGAGCAGCAACCGGCCGAAATCCGCCCCACTAGTATGGAAGTTATATGGCCGGTTACGGCCGGCTTAGGAGTCAGAGTGTTAAAACTGAAAGACTTTCTTTCTAACGGATAAATATTACGCTGCTCGCAATATTAACTATGAAAAGAAACAAAAAGTTTTTTTTGTTTTAAAGTTAAAATGTAGAACTCTTGTACATAAATTGAGTAGAAGTAAAGTACGAATTCATAAAAATATTCGTTGGAATGTAATAATTCACATAGTATTACTTCTACTTTAATTTTGTTTTCATAGTTACTCTTTATTCAGAGTAAATGAAAGCAAAATAAATTCTATTTTTTTCTGTAAATGGAGAAATTTTCGAAAGCCTTTTTGTTGCTCTTCCATTTTTTACAACATCTAACTGAAATTTGAAAAATAATTTCGCTTAGAAAATGTAAAACAAAATAAAAAAATGAATTGTGAGATCTTCTAAAGTGTTTTAAAATTCACAATTTAAAGATATTTTTTATTTACTATTATAGGAGGAAAAAATTCAAAGAGCGTTCTATCCTTAGCTTCGATTTTAAAATTTTGTCAAGCTAGAATGCCAAAACTCTGCAAAAGTTGCCAATTGACGTAAAAATAAGATTGACAGAGTTTCAGCTCGATCGGATAACGTTAAGACTTGCCTCATCAGCCCTAAAGTATTGAAAGACAACTATTTTTTCTCAACAAATCGGGGTTTCCCGTCATCTATTTAGAACGGTATCCTTGTTTTAGATGAGTTTTGTAGAGAATGCTTCAGGCTTCAATTTTCACTTCCTCAACTTTTTTTGACAAAACTACAGACCGGAAGTTACATGGGGCTTTCGAGAACCGGACATGGAAATTCGACTTTTCCAGGAAAAAAATCTGCCAATTCTGAAAAGCTACCTAAGTTGCTAATTTTTTGAATGTTATTGCATTATTTTTCAGGTGTTTAACATCAAATAGTTCAAGTAAATAGATTCGAAAGAAGGAGTGGACTGAATGGGGAGGGGAAATAAATAATTATAGTACGAATTAATTATTTGTTTATTTGCTATAAATAAACCAGAAGAATTTGTTTATTAGTACAAAAAATCTTCAGAAATCCCGAGTAGTAACATCAAAACAAGTTTTACGTTTAAATTTTCACAAATGATGAAATAGGTAGGTAGGTCAGGGTAGTGAGAATATTTGTCAGATTGAGACACTAGAATCAAGAAGGTTTTGAGAAGATAGATTTTATAATGTCTGGGAATAATTTTAGCCATTCAGCAACTACTTGCGAAACATACTGCTCTGCTCTTCGCCTTTTGTTATATTCCTATTGTAGTTTTGAATTAATTTGACAGTCTTTTCGGCCATGTCCATTTCGGAAACAACCCTTCAAAAAAACAGATCTTCATTCGAAACATCCTAATCGGAAACTAAGAAACGAAGTTGAAATGTTGAACCTTTTGTAGAATTTGATTGTCAGTGATCTAATGAAGTAATAGAATTGTTTGTCCAAAAAAAAACTTCTTTCAAAGGATTTTTATTGTCTCCCTCAAACTTGTTTGCCTCCTCCTCATCATCATAGTTGTTTTGTTGAAAAGATGATAGTTTTGGAACCATGCGTTTTTTTATTTGTTTAAAAGCTTATTTTGATTTGTTTTAAGTTTAAAAAAAATGCAAAAACTATTTTTTCTGGGTTCAAATACTACAAACGATTTATAAGTTTAAATAATGCCTGCACCCTTTGTTCCATGATTAATTAAGGTTTTAAATAACTGTAAATCCATCCAGCTGGAGGCAATGTAGTTTTAGGAGCATGAAACCAAACTTTGACGTAAAAATTGATTACGAATAAACAGATACTTCTGATGACATCTATTGAGAAATCATTTTAAGAAAATTTATCCCTGACAACGAAAAGGTTCAGACAGATAATGGCTTTGGACATCCACCTAGACTGATGCATGGCCTCTGGCGCCCTGAAAGTAATGTTGCTTGGAGGAAAACGACATAAAAGTATCAAACACAACGGTAAAAGTTCGTTACTCTGGGCTAATGCCGTGGTTTTTGTAATTGCTTTGACGGAAAACTCGGAAATTGTTTGAGATCACTTACATTTATTTGAAATTTGACCTGTTCATCACCAAGATCAATTTTATATACATGTTTTTGCCAGTTTTTGACCATCCTGTTTTGTGAAGGTTTACAAGCTTCGCAAAACAATCTTTCAAATGTTTGGTTGGTTTCTTAGCCTTCTACCAGAAAATAAAAGGACTTCCTGTATTGTGAGCCTTGAAGAATCTCTGGCTTCTTTTTTTAAAAAATCGGCGCTTATTGTAAAATAAGCTGCTCAAAATTTGACTACTGAACCTACTCACCTTACTGCCAGTAACTTGATAGGATAGAAATCCAAACAGAAAAATCTTGCCTTTCATCATTGAGCGTAAACCGCTTATAGCGACACACGACAAAGTCGAAAGTTCTGATTGTAATTTTAGGTACCATCTCTAGAAATCAAGAAATATAATGTTCAAAAAAATATATATTTAGGAAACTCAATATTGAAACATTAGTTTGAACACAAAGAATTCAACGAACAACAAAGTAGGGTCAAAAAGTAATTTTATCACGTTTGCAGCGAATTTTATTCCTTTTTTCTTAAATTAATTTTCTATGACCGGGTCACGAAAAACTTATATGTCTTCCGACCTGTACGTTTGTCAAATAAGTAGTGGAAGTGAAAATTGAAGCCAGAAAATTTTTCTAAAAAACTGAAATAAAAACACATTCGTAGGATAAAGCGTTCTAATTTTATAACGGAAAACCCCCTCCGGGATTTTTTTGTAAAAAATATGCAGGTGTTCTTATTACTTTAAGGTTGATGAAGCAAATCTTAACTTTATCCGATAGGGCTAAATGTTGACAATCCCATTTTTAAACAAAAAGGCAACTTTTTAGGCGTTCCCGTCAAAGATACGACAAAAAAATGTGTTTCCCTCCTTATGTCTTGCGACCACCCTACTGAACATGTACGTTTCTCTCCTTATGTCTCGCGGCCACCCTACTGTACATGTACGTTTCCCTCCTTATGTCTCGCGGCCACCCTACTGTACATGTACGTGTCTCGGCTTTAGCACTCAATATACCGGTTGGAATTTAGTCTATTACCTTCTGCAACCCACAATTTCCTCGTAATAATGCGATTATTTCTTATTCTTACAGTGTTGAATTACAATATACTATTATAGCGTTGAGTTTAAATAATAATTCGTTTCATTTCAAAACTATTTGGAGTTATTTACAAATGCTGATTTGAACAGCGATTTTTTCTGGTAGATTCAATGAGTTTAATGACGCTATTTCGCTAAAATTCCAGAAGATTTCCATTGATTACGGTCCCTAGAACTCAAAACTACTTCTCGTTCTTAACTTGTGAACAATAGGGCCTACTGGTAAGATGTCGACCTCAAATCTGGAGGATCCCAAACTCGAAACCCAATTCTACTGAAGATCCTTCATGCATTGGGCCTGTTGCATGTTGAATCATACGTAGGGGTCAAACTTCCACCCGCTGGTGTGGTGTGGAAGTTTGGAGAGGGAGGTACCAGCTCAGGTGTCGTCCTCGTTATCTGACCTCTGTTCCAAAATGACTAGGCCCGTTCCCAAATAACCCTCGCGCTGCTTCGAAACGGAACGTTAATAAAACTAAACTTAACTTGTGAGCACGTTAACTCGAGTAGTTTCGATCGGAAGAATGTGCGAAGAACAAGTTAGTTTAGTTATATTAACGTTCTATTTTGGAGCATCACGAGGGCTATTCTTTGGGACGGACCTCCTAATTTTGAACTGCTGTCAGATGACGAAGACGACACCTGAGCTGGTGCCCCCTCTCCAAACATCCACACCACACCATCGGGGAACGTGCGAAGAATATGTATTAAGGAGGGTGAAAATCTCGACCGAGTTCGTAGATGGGTTATCCAGCTCAAAGGGGGTGGAAATGGTGGGATTTGAAAATTTCCTTTTCCTATAACTCCCTCATAATTGAAAACAGATAATTCAAATTAGGCGGATTGTCGCCTTAACATCTCGAACTACTTTGTGCTGACAGTTTTCGATAGCTGCAATAGCTTAGAAGTTAGGTGCTGAAATGGGATTTTTAATTCCCTAACTTCGACTGTTTTATAACCTAAACTTCTGCACTAAGTTGAAAAGCTTCCATCAGTTGCATTGTCTTCCACCCCCGTAGCTCCAACTCTAATGAAATTAAATTAGAAAAAGAAATGGTAAAGGCAGGGATTCCTTATATATCCGGACAAGAGGAATCCTTTTCCACCTTCCAGATTGCCGACAGGAATTTTTTTAAAGCTCGCAGTTGGGTGGTTAAAACTCATTTTCGAACCAATATGCAAACAGTTTTTTAGGGAAAGATATAGAAGAAAAATTATGTTCCCTGAAGTACGAAATTATTTACTTATTACTTAAAAAAATACAGAAATTAGGACAAAAGATATTGATTATGTAAAGCCTTATAATAATGATAATGTAATCGAAATCGAAACATAACTCATTGCGAAAATTAATTTTTAAAATGTAAGTTACATTTAAATATATTGGTATGTCTGACCTTTTCTGTTTTCGAAAACAAGATTTCCAAAATTTAAAAACGCTTCAAAACTAATGAGATACCGAGGATTTAAAGCATGTGAGGAAAAAAGTTTGCTTCCGCAAGACTGCTTGAGAATGTAATTATATTGTTCAAAAAAATTTAAAAAATTAAATATAAAATAAAGAAGAACCAGAACACATGTATTCATTGTAGCTTTCCTAAGCAGAAGGTTTACATGAGTTATTTTTTTTCTCAAATGAAATAATTTTCTTACTTTCGCGTACACGAAACATACAAAGAGAAAACATGGTAATTGTGAAAAAAATTCGACGTCGACACTACGATGAATTTCCACGTTTTAGAATTCTCTGC
>BGPR01001301.1:1564-23368 GCA_013235015.1 Araneus ventricosus | reverse complement strand
AGCGAGCGTGGCTGGCAGCTTTCCAGGAAGGGCAGTCCCTGATGAACGCGAAGCCCACCGGTTAATGGGAAAGTTTCCGTTTTGAGTCCGGCCAGAAAACAGGAAACTAACTCTGGTAGGTTTCCTTCGCCACCCCAATAAACACTCGTTACGCGAATAATTATACCAGGCCGGAATATTCTGAACTCAAATATTTACAACAGCGATGGGAGATTCCGACCTTTTTCTTTACTTGCTTCAGTTTTATGGCATACTAAAATTGTGAGCGCTCGTAAAATTTAAAATTTCCTTCGAATAAATACACGACCTAACTGCTTCTTCAGTGTCTTGGCGAAACTCCTTACACAAAATTTAATTAACTTTCAGTTAAATGAACATGGTGTCTATCCCAAGTTTGATCTTGGACTTAGCAGGTACCTTTTCTGTTCGAAGAATTTTGTTTCATTTTAAAATTGTGAACTATTCCGTTTGGTATCGTAAATATAAAATGGGCCACCTGAAATTTGCACCAATAATTTTGTTTACAGAAGGTAAACCATAAATCAGGATATCATCTCAGCAAATTTACAATACGTTTGGCTTGTTTTGTATATTTAAAGATTATGCTTTGGATAATGAAGGTGAAGAAAAAATTAAATTCAAACGAAAGGATTAAAACTTTTCACTCTACTTTGAAAACCGGCATTCTTCCTTCTATCGATTAATCTTTATTAAATTTTTCGGTGGATTTATTTCTGATACACCATTGAACACTAAAATTTGGGCCTCTCTTAATGCTGCCCGCAAAATTTAAAATTTCCTTCGAATAAATATATGACCAAACTGATTCTTCAGTGTCTTGGCGAAACACCTTACACAAAATGCAGTTAACTTTCAGTTAAATGAACATGGTGTCTATCCAAGTTTGATCTTGGATTAAACAAGTACTCTTTTTGGTCGAAGTCTCTTTTTTGTCTAACTCAATTTCAAATTCGTCTGTCCCAGATTATAGGTCGTTTGCTCTTTGCATAAAATATAATTAACTCCCAGGTAAATGAACATATTGTCTATACCAAGTTTGATCTCAAATAAGCAGTCGAAAAGTTTTGTCGCATTTTAAAATTATGAGCATAACCGTAAAAATAAAATGGATTTACTTAAATAAAATGGACTTAAATGGACTTAAAAATAAATGGAATGGAATATTTTTGTTTATAGCCATAAATCACGATATCATTTAAACAAATTTATAACTCGATCGGTCTGTTTCAAATATTGAAAGAATTTTCTTTGTGTATTGAAGATGAAATAAATATTCAATTCAAGCGAAAGGATTAAAGCTTTTCACTCTACTTTGATAACCAGCATTCTTTCCTAAGACAGCCACACCATCTGTTGATTAATTTTCATTAAATTTTTCAGTGGAACAATTTCAGATGCCCTCCAGCATAGTGACGTAATATCCTCCGATCTTTTAGATTCTCCAGAAGAAGAGTTCCAATACCCGAGCTGGCAACAAATTGATTCACAATTAAGCCGACTCGCGTTCATGTCAAAAATCTAACTAGTTTACTAGACTAAAACTAGTTTAGTCAGTTAAAATTTCTCTATCCTTCTTTTTTGTATTTTCGTCTGTTTTTAAGTATCGTAAATAAATGTAAAATGTGCCGTCTTTTACTCAATTTTTACTTTTTCTAGTCCTGAGATAACATTGCAAGCCCTATTTTATAGCACATTGAAGAATATCCTCGATATTTGTGCCAGAGAGGTTGGATTAATAGAATATAAAATAGTGTTCATGTGAACCCCGTAGATGCTTCTTTGCGATGGTTGTTTCAACATTTGTTTGAAAGCATTCTTTAAATCAGTTAAGTCTATTAGCACAAGATATTGCACGGTATTTCCACGATGTTATTCGATATTCTGAATACCGCAAAATATCGTGGAGATATAGTAGCGATATTGTATAGCATCTTTTGCTAAAAAAGAAGGGCTTGAAAAAATATTCACTTACGGCCATTGAGGATACAAAGTATAGGTGCTCTACTGAGACAAACAAAAAAGCTTCAGAAGTAAAAATCCTTTTTTCTTTACAATTTCTAGTTCGGTTTGAAATAAACTAGAATTACAGACGATATTTTAACATTACGTTAATAAGAAATTCAAGGGACCAGAGAAAATATTCAAATTATTTTCGAATTCGTATATTTTAATTCGCTGTCGCGTATGAATTATTCACGATTCACTGCCGTATAGTGCAGATCCTACGCAAGATTTTTAATTAAAGAAATCCCAAAAACCTTCTGCTTCATCTTGGTTTAGGAAGCAAAGAATTCCCTCTACTGCATCACAGTATAGAGACCTGATACGAGTACCAAAGGATGAAAAACATTCAAACAAGATGAGAAAAATAAAGCGTGATTAAAAATGCTTCTTTTTTGTTGTTACTCTAAGAAGCAGTCTTGGCGCACACGTATATACTAAGAATGCACTTCCGCTCTCTTCTTCCGTCATTGGAATTATTAAAAAATCTCGAAAACAGTCTTTAACGATTAACGAATAATATCACAAAACTAAAAGCAATCGTCTGATTAAACAAATCCAAGTTTTGAATTTAAATCAATAGTAAAATTAAACGCTATCAATGGTTATATGTTGCCGTTAAAGTATGAAATCCATTATTCTATAGAATACCTAGTTATTCTATAGAATTACTGATCAAGTCAGTTAAAGTGTAAAATAAACTTTTATTTTACACTTTAACTAGTTATTCTATAGAATAACGGTCCACACATCGTTAAAGTGTGAAATAAGCCGCTTGTTAGTGAAATTGTTTATTTGGGCTTTCGGTATCTGAAATGGGGACCGGGAAAATCTTTTTATTTTTATGAAAAATCCTAAGGTTTCGGTAGCAACGGGAGCCGCAACCTAGTAGTTTTGCTAACTCAATCAATGTGAGGAATTTGCATTTTTACTAACTCAAATGAAGCAGGACAAATTGTGCTCGCGATGCCTGTGGCATCTAACGTGGGCACCGGCCAAATTTTTTTAACTTTAAAAAACACCCTACAACTTCGCTAGCAGCGGGAGCTGCAACTTAGTAGCTTGAACAGCTCATTTAATGTAAGGGTCTGCGTTTATAGTGGAATTTGGCCATAACTTCGCTCCTAATAGAGATAGCGAGAAAATTCCTGTATTTTCTAGAACCTTTATTTTGTCGCTAAGACGCCAAAACGCTCGCCAGGGTCAGGTTTCATTGACTTCCATCCAATACGTATCCCTGTAAATCTCTCTTCCCAACCACCAGACTAATATGGCCATAAAGCGACATTATTGTTTTGCAATAGTATTATAGTTGCTTTAGTTTTGAACAGGTTATGGCTGATTTGCAATCAGTGTGTCAGCTTGTAATTTATAAAAAAATGTACTTGTTTTAACGTCAAATTGTTTATTTTACACTTAACGGTGTATCACTAGTTATTCTACAGAATACCTAGTTCTTTCATAGAATAACTAGGTAAAGTGTGAAATAATTAATATATTTTACACTTTAACTGACTCGATCAGTTATTCAATAGAATAACTAGGTATTCCATAGAATAACTGAATTATACACTTTAACGGTGACAAATGTGCGAAAGTACTGTGCTTTTGATTGTATATAGGATGTCCCAAAAAAACTGTCCGTGGCGCTTGTATTCATTCGTTAGCTGAAGAGGGCTTCCAGCTAGCTCAAATAAAAAGGAAGCGACGGTGACCTAGTGAAAGTGTCTCGGCTTCGGGGCCGAAGGGCTCAAGGCTCGAAAATCGATGCCACTGAAGACCCGCAGTGTTTGTGGGCCTGGTGTACGTTAAATATGTCCATCGGCCGATTCTGGGACCCTCCGGCTCCGAGTACTAAGCCGAGACTCTACCACTAGTTGCGATGCAATTGCGGCCTAGTTGTGACACCAAGACCCCATATCATATTCAATTTAAATAGATTGTTTCGTTTTCAAGTTATCGTTTTCATAAACCCAGAAAGGGACAGTTAAACACTGTCAACTTTTTGGGCAGATTTAAAAGTTTATACGCATCTACAATCACTCTATTTGCCAAATCACCCATCTAGCTCGTTGCGTGTTTCAGTTATCGTGTTCATAGACAGACAGTCTAAATTTCCAAAATATATCAGAAAGGTCTAAAATTAGACATTCATCAACGAGGGTAAGTCATTAAGTAAGTCACAAAAGATAAGAAAAAAAGAATTTACCATGATAATCATATGGGAACAATTTTATTTTTGAACATAATCTCCATCCATGTTGATGCACTTATCCCATCGTTTTATCAGCGCTCCAATTCCAGCTACATAAAATTCTTTGGGTTGCTTTCTCATCCACAGAACGTCGTTATCATCTGCAAAATGTTTGCCTCCAAGATGTTGTTTTAGTGGACCAAACAGATGAAAAGTCTGGTTGGTTAGTGCTACAGCATCCACTTTACAGCCCAGACTTATCCCCAAGCGATTTCTGACGACGACGATGACGATGAGATGGCGACGACGTTCAACAGGAAGTCCTACTGTGGATGAGACAGCAACCCACAGAATTTTATGCAGCTGGGATTGGGGCGCTGATAAAACGATGGGATAAGTGCATCAACATTGGTGGAGATTATGTTGAAAAATAAAATTATTCCCATGTGATTATCATGAGAAATTATTTTTTTCTTATCTTTTGTAACTTACTTAATGTCTTACCCTCGCAAAACTCGAGGTAGAAATTTTTTATGATTATAATGCTTTCTTTTCGTATCTATACTTTGTATACAAGAAAATAAAGAAGTCAAAAAAGCTTGAAGAAGAGTACAAAAATTTCATCATTTTAGATTTATTATCATTTTAGATTAACACCAAACAAAATTTAAATTACGGATTTCAGTAAAATTCTTTTAAACGATGCTGAAAACACCATGATTAAGATAGCTGTGACCTAAAATTTTAGTCTTATTCTTTCTTAATTATTTTTTAGCTTTTGAGAACTTTTAAATTCCTTGCATTGCATCGAAAATAAATCAAGGGGGGAAAATGCTTCAATATGGCAGCACTTTAAACGCAAAATCAGGCAAGTGGGTGGTACAGGGCCCTGGTGGCCCAATGGTAAGATCTCTGCTTTTGAGGCCGGAAGATTCCACTGAAGATACGCCGTGTATGGGGTCTGCTGCACTTGAAGTGTCTGCTGCACTTGAATTTATGCTTAGTGACCAAACGTCCTCCTGCTGGTGTCGTGCGAAGGTTTGATAAGCGGGGTGCCAGCTCAGGTGTCGTCCTCGTCGTCTGATCGTGGTTCAGAATTACGGGGTTTGTCCTGAAATAACCATCATGTTGCTTCAAAAGGAGACGTAAATGTAACTAAACTAAACTAATGGGTGGTACATGCCAGTTAAAACCTGTTTAGGAGTTTGAATATATGTATTTACTTGATAAAGCAGAAAAAAGGAACAATGCAATGCGATCGGCTTCACCTCGGAAGTGAATATAACTGTCCTATAAATAGCAAGCTGGGCACTAACTGGTTAAACGAGTGACTTCACGACAACTATTCGAGATTGCTCTCAATATCATTACATTTATCTTTCTTCTCGAATTAACGGTCTGCGCAGAAGAATTTACTGAACAGGAAAAAAGACCAGCCTATGCTTGAAAAGTGTAAAATTATAATTTGAGGATGACAAAAAATTTTAGCAATACATGAATTTTCATTTGATTCAGAAATTATCTTTCCAGGATTTCACAAGTTGTCAAAGAGTCGCAGTTCATTTAAAGGGGAGCAGTAAACCCGAGCCTCTCTTGTTTACAACACAATTCGAATTAATAATCCTGCCAATTAGACGCCGTTCTAGAAGCCGTCGAAGCGATATTAATGAAGCTAATGTAGCAATCCATCAGGCACCGGCAGAAAACAGTCTGCTGTTGGAGAATAATGTCTGCACCCGGGAAGGAGAATAGCGGGGTATGCAAATGGTATTTCCCGCTGTTCCCGCGAGATGGTTTATTGTGGCGCCCGGGACGTCTACATAATGGCGCGAAATTTAATTTAGAGTCGACTCCTTTCTCTGGATCGCTGCATGAGAGTAGCATTTTGGCTGGCACTGTTCGACGGAGGGTTTCGAAAATAGCGGCATTCAACTCGAAATTGCACGATGCGTATAAACTGACATGGGTCGAAGAAACCGACTCCAAGCTTATGTGGGAAGGAAAGAAAAACCTTTTAAAAGCAGCGGGAGGGTTCTGCCTTCGACTTTCTCGTGTATTCATCAAATTTGTAGCGTTTTGTGTTAGGTGTTGTGGTGTAGGCGAACGCGTGAATTTTGCACCTCATCCCTTTGGGCAACTGCGTTCAACATTTGATACATATCTACAATTTTGATGCCAACACCAGATACCTGATTTCATTTATATAGCTTGGTGCGATTTGAGTTATCCTGTCCACATACACACGAATAGTTGGCGATAGAAACAATGCGTTGATGGATATAGTACAAAATTTGACACATGCCAAAGCTTTTGCGATCACACCATGTGCCTAATGCATTCATCTAGGTTATCGTATGCACATGGACGGAGAGATAGATTAATTTGTAGGGTTGCCAGCCGTCCCGTATATACGGGTCTGTCGCGCATATCACTACTCAGTTCGGCATTATCATTGTCCCGTTTACTTTCTAAATTTTGCATAAAACACCGGCGAAAGAAACAGGTTGTCGGTGGAGACAATCGAATTTGATTTGTCATTATTATTTAAAATGACTTTCGCCCAAATTTATAATTATGTGAAAGAAGAAAATGATATAATTAAGAAAGTAAAATCAACTTTAAAATATGACTGGTCTGCAAAGGATTAGCCTTGCATTTTTTAAATATTCCATGTGCTCCTTTTATTAGATTATGTATTTTTACCAGAGTAAAATAAACCATCGCCCATCCCCCTTTTTTAATTTCATATCTTTTTCATGTTTTATTTATTTAGCACTTAAACGTCCCGTATCATTGCTTGGCAATTATGGCAACCCTACTAATTTGTGAAAGTCGCTGCGTTTTTTAATTATCGTTTTTACATACACGTGAATATACAGACTGATAGACGTTCATCCCTCAGACGGATTTGGTCCAGCACTTGACACACATCTTCGATTCTGATGATAAAACTATGAGCCAAATTTTATCGACTTAGCTCAAAGCGTTTTCTTTAGTTGTGTTCACATGCACACGGATAGACAGGCTGATGGACAAAAGCCAGGAAGACTAGTTTCGTCTACAATTTTGTTATAAAGAACGCATACCAAATTTTAATTGTTTAGGTCGTTTCTTTTCTGAGTCATCGTGTTCGCGGTAAACAGAGATATACTTCAACAATGATCTTTTCAGACAATGGAATGTCTAAAATTTGGAGTTTCGTCAAATCGGTTGCAGTAATTTTTCTTTATATGTTTCTAATACGAGAAATTAAAAACAGTGCAGTGTAGAGGAAAAACGTACATATCAGCAAAATGAATGTTGCCTTCCTCTTGCTTACCCTATCAACACAAGATATTTTACGATATCCCCAGGATGTCGCCACGATATTCTGAATGCCGCACAATATCGTACAAATACCGCATGAATATTGTAGTGCAATTTGTGCTAATAGTGTTCTCTACTGCTTCTTTTTCTGCTTCTGAGGAAGCCCCAGGTACCACAACATGTTGCCCGATATTGTACAATGTTGTTCGATATTATATAATATTGCGCAATTTATACAATATTGCGAATATTGTTCCATATTGTACAATATTTCTGTGCTACTGGGGGTTTGTTAGCATCCACACGATCATTTTAAAAATTGAACGAAGATGAACGTCTGGATCTCAGATTGGACATCCCGATGCTTCGTATATTTTCTTCATTACTATTATTTGTATTCGTTAGACAGTCTTGTTGCCCGATATAGTACAATGTTCTTCGATATTATATAATATTATATTATATTGCAGAGTTTATACAATATTGCGATAATTTTCCAATATTGTTAAATATTTTTGTGCTACTGGGGGTGTTGTTAGCATCCAAATGATCATTTTTAAATCTGAACGAAGATGAATGTCTGGATCTCAGATTAGACATTCCGATGCTTCGCGTATTTTCTTTATTACCATTATTTCTATTCTTTAGACAGTCTTGTTCGGTGTGATTATTTTCAAAACTGATCCAAAAGGAATGTTTGAATTTAAGAGTAGACATTTCCTGTCATAGGCGTCAATTTCTACTCTCGATGTGTTAAATCTTTCCTTACAAGAAAATAACATCACGAATTCATTCACAAAATCTGGAGGCCGAGTTTTTACAAGGTGTACAATGCTTTCTATTTGTATAATTTGTATACGAGAAAGTAAATACTCATGTTTATCAAGCAAACGACGCAGCCCTCTCCTTTCTCGAAAGATCTACAAAATTTCAGCCGAAAGAGCACAGACAATGAAGAGTAAAATGAATATATTTTTAAAAACTGCATTTTCGAGTATACTCGAAATGCTGGCGATATATCCAATAAAGCTACTCTTCTGAATCCCCTCTGTAGAAGAGATCACAATAAAAGAAGTTTTCTCGAAGTTGTACAAGACAATTCTCGTTGAACCATGAATTAAATAACCTTTTTAAAGTATCATTTAAATCTAGAGAGGATCTTCTTTGTGACTGTGTATCATTTCAATGTCTCTTTTATAAGAAAACGACTTCACATGTTTATGCATCGAAGGAGAACTTGAATTGACTGAAGAACTGGAATTGATTTGTTTTTTTTTTTTTAATTTACGGATAAAATTCCTCTATCTTCTAATAATGCGTTTCAATACTCTTAGGTCGTTTATCCATTTACGTGGAATCGTATTGTTAGAATTCGTTCATCACTTTCATTTACTTTTTCCGTTGTCCGAAATTTGCTTTCTGGTCGATTCGTTCAGTCACAGATTTCTAATTATCTGGTAACAGTTGGTAGAAACTCATGGGTACAAGCTGTAATTGATTAAATTACTTTTACCCCAATTACGCATTAGTTTTCAAATAAATCCTACGACTTGTTGTATGCCTCCCCAATTTGTGGTCTCGCAGCTCCATGGAGATCATCTATATATTTAAAATAATTTGGTAAAACCTTCAGACAGTTCGCCAGCCTCAACTACTTGACGGATTTGGATAATTTCTATTTCGTATGAAAACTTATGACGTCTAGATATATCATCAAGGGTCGTATCCCCCCATTTTCAAACGGAATCGAAAAAACATTTCTACACCATACATTCTCTATGGAGAAAGAACTTTTAGACATTTCGCCAGCCACAACCACCGGAAAAATGTTGACAATTAAAGATTTATTTGCAAAATACTACCGTGTTCCTGAGCCTCAAAAACTGGACTGATTTCGCCTATTTATTACGTCACTTCTTTCAAATAACTAACGAATCAGAATGTTCCGCTTCATTTTCGCAAGTTTAAAGGGACTTGGCACCTTAAGAATTCCGGAAAATCAATGAAAATATCGATTTTCCAATTTTGAGTGGAAAATGATTATTGAACCTTTGACTTAATAATCTGAAAGTTTCAAAACAATCAGACAAATATTTAGTGAGATATGAAGTTATTTTGTCTAACATTTTAACACGCCCACTTCCAATGTTTAAATAATGCATATTTCATGTGCAAGTTGCAAAGACACCTAATTTTTTTCCATGAAAGCAAAGCAAGATAGTTGTTTCAAACAGTAGCGGTTTAATCTTTGTTTATTGTTTTATTGCTTTCGCTTCTTTATTATTTATTAAGCATATCATCATCATCATCATCATCACTGCTTTCGCTTCTCTTTTTGTTTGAATTTCTCACTGTCAATAAAATTTCAATAAAATGGTTTTGCTCTGTTATAATATATATTTGATAAATAGTACTGCAGATAATTTATTAAATATTCTGACTAAAACAATTTGAAAAAAGTGAAATTTTTCGCATTTTTTTTGAAATTTTTCTAATTATCCCTATAAATGATGATGCAAATTAATAATTATAATATTAATAAATATTTATAAAATTGATAACTTAGGACTCGCAAATGTCAGGTTATTTTTCTGAAAAAAAACTAGCGTGATAAAACTTTAAAGCTGTTTCCCTCAGTTTGCTTTTTTTCCAAAATATTGTGTCTGCTACAAAATACTAAAAGTCGATCTCTTTTTATTCTAATTACTTGATTTTTTTTCTTTTCACTCACAAATGCATTCTTAATAGAATTAGGGATGGATTTGTAAAAAAACTGATTAGAATTTTTTTTAAATGTACAAAGTGAAAAATTCTGATATTTTCCAAAAAATTTCACGAAATTTTGAACAAACTTTTTTTCCTCTGAAACTAATGTAGATATCAAAATTACGATCCCTATTTCTGTTAAGTACATTGAGAGGTCCCTTTCAAAAAAATTTAATATTAAAAATTGTATGAGAAGAAGCATTTTAAAAAAGGGCTTAATTTTTGTTAAATTAAAATTTTTAAATTTGTAATTTTTCAAAATGAAAAATATTTTAGAAATTTCAGTTTCTGCACAGTTTACATCTATCTACTACAAAATTGAATAAGTTTGATCAAAATTGTAGAAAAAAAATTGGGGGGTGCCAAGTCCCCTTAAAATATTATTTTTCATTTGTATGTAGTTCTGTTGCATTTCATTCCAATTTAACTTAACTTCAATAGCAGACGATTTTGTTAAGACATATCTATAAATATTATTATCTTTGTTTTAGTTAATATTTAATTTAAAATCAATTGCAAACGATCTTGTTTCCTTTCTAAATTCATTTTTATTAGATTGGCAGCAAAAAAATTAGTTATTGTTAAAAAACTTTAACGGAATGCAGCTGAAGAAGTTGATTCTGCAATAAACATTTTAATTTTGCGATGAATTTTTGTTTTCATCAATAATCTCAACAGTTCCGTCAAAATGGCGTATCAAAAATATTGTAAAATACCTATTGTAGGTGATGGGAACTGTTTATTTTGGGGCTATATCATTCTGTATTTATGGATCGGAAGACTTTTATGCCGAAATTCGTGAGAAAATAATACAAAACATTACAACTAAATGGCGTTTATTGAAAGATTTTACAATTTTAAAGGAATTTTTTGTCTACAAAGAATATTAAATATACTATGGCTTTATGATCTGTTCCACTGATCTTCATGCAGTATTTAAAGCTGAAAAAGGTAGTGGCTAGAGCCTCGAAGCAGCGAGGTGGCAGGGGCAGTGCTGCGCAAAGTGTGTGCTGGCCCTCCCGACGGGCAGCGAGAGTGGCTAGTAAGCAAATTAAAATAATTTGAAGCACCATACTAAGAATGGTGACCAATGCACCATGATTAAGGTTATAATGCCTCCGTATCTCGCCAGGATAGTCCTGACTTCAAGATCGCATCCGTGCTAGTGTCCGGAGCTTCAAAATACCCGGATTTATGCCAGTGAATGCGGAAAGAGGAAAATACCGTTGTGATAGGGAATATTTAACGTATTCGAAAAAGTTGACGTCATTCGGTCAGGGAAAGAAAAAGATATTGTTCGCAGACTTGGTGCAACCTCAGACAGAGAGCAGCATCATAAGATTATACTTCTTTTGGATAGATTATACTTGTTTTCGCATTTTTTGTTAATTCGAATCTGCTTTCTTTTTGCAGGCATGCATTTTAACTGCATCTGCTACGTCGGAATCATTTAAACATCAAACATACAAGACACAAAACCACGTTGGTCAATGCCTCTGAGTACGAAATGCACTGTTCATAAATCATGTTTGAGTTTCTAACTGACGACATTGATATTTCACTTAATATTAGCGAATGGTAGCATATGGGCTTGTACTTAGTCACGGATAACAACTCAATGTCGCAAAACAACAAAGAGAAACAGCCATTTATCAAAATCGAACACAGGGCATGCTTGTTCTATTTGTAAGGCAAAGGGTTGATGGATTACCTCCTGACAGTGGCAACATCCCCCCTCTCCACCGAGAGCAGGAACTTCTTCTCGTCCTGGCTGAGCTGGCCGTGGGCCCTGTGCTGGGGCAGGAGGGGCACCTGCTCGGGGACCACCCCATCCTCCCCTTCCTCCTCGTCTGTCAGGTGGGCCATCGATCTGGGCCCCTCCAACGTCACTCCTGCAGAGAGAAAAGAAATGCATATAAGGTTCGGAATTAGGAATTTTCTGGCCTTTAAATCACTTCAATTGTTACGTTAACTTTAGCAATTGCAGTGGATATGTTACATTTATCAATTGCATATAAATTTTTGTTGTTTGGAAACAATAAAGTGAGATATCATCGCAGCTGTATCAAAATGTAGGTCATAAATAAATGAATACGAAATTTTTGATATAACAGCTAGGATCACTAGCAACATATGGCATTTTGTGACAACACACAACGATCACATATCACATACAACAATTTGAAAGCAGGTGTATCAAACCTATTCATGCATTTTGGATCAATAAAATGTTTTGGCAAATTTGACATGCGACATTTGAATATATATTTTTGATTGACGATTTTTAACATAAGTAGAGGAAAGTAGGGATACTTGACCCCCAGAGATACTTGACCCTACGTGATTTTTCAGCTTGTCAATTGGTAATTTTTGTGTGCCATTTTTATTTGATATATATAAATATATCATATTTATATGGTCATATGGTCTATCGGAATTTCCAATCCAAGCTGAAAAGCCATCGTAATGGTGTGTAGGTAAATATATTTTGGGGGAACAAAAGTGAATTTTCACTTTTTTATTCCTCAATGGATAAGAAGTTTACTGTTGAATAAATGATGAATTAAAATATTTCAGAGTTTTAAGCATACTTCTAGCTTTAATTTGATACACGATGTTATGCAGAATCATGCTACTCTTTTTTTTCTAATTTTCCAAAACCGGCGATTATTTAACGCCTTAACGACGCTGCTAGGTTCCCAGTTCCATTGCTGCAATTTTTATCATTTAATTAAATCAATATTTTAATTCTTCATTAAATTTTGAACTAATTTAATTTAATAACTAGATTTAAGTTAATGACTTGACTAATTTAATTTATCAACTAGATTTTATTAATAACAACTGCGTTTTATAGAATCCATATTATTACTTTTTTATTAGTGTCATGAATATTTTTCGATAATAAATACCTTTTGTAATTCAGTAATATTAACCTAATATCTGAATTTCGCGTACATACAAATTATTAAAAGAATTAAATACTCTTTGCATATAGGGTCAAGTATCCCTAGCTTTGGGTCAAGTATCCCTAGCTTTGGGTCAAGTATCCCTAGCTTAGGGGCAAGAGTCCCTAAGGATAGGGCTACTTGACCCTAGGCCATTTCATGAAATATATTTATTTTATGATTAAATGAGATATCAGTTTAGCATAATGACATTTATCCTTCTTGAAAAAAATCTTTTTATGGTGATAAAAATTCAAATATTCGAGAAACATAAGAAGACGTAAAAGTAGGGTCAAGTATCCTTAGTTTCCCCTACTGACTATCCTATGCTTTCTTTAAATTTTTAATGTTAAACTTGGATGTAATTTTACCTTCAAGTACTTCATCTTACTATCGACTGGAATTATGTGAAGTCCTTGTTCAAGTAGATAAAAGGCAAATCCCACCATCATCCACTAAATTCACTTGACCAGAGTTTATTTAGTTTCAACTGACACTGGAACTCGAAAATTGCACGAATAATTCTTACTTATTCTGCCATGAGAAATTCTTATTTCGTTATTATCCAAGATATTAGTTCGAAGATGGGAAAATACAGGGGGTCCACGAATTATTGTTGGGTTATTGTCCTTTTGATTAGCAAAACTCAAAAAGGATGTTTAAATAACACAAACAAAGTGTCGAAGATGCGGAAATACATTGTGTCCACAAATTTTTGTTGTGTTATAGTCCTTTTGATTAGCAAAACTCAAAAATTATGTTTTAAATAATACAAACAAAGTGAAGTAATTTCCACATGGCAGCCTTTTGTGACATTTAACCCATGGACACGTGGTTCAAAATCTAGTTGTTTAAACTGGTTATATTGTGTGCCACGAAAGGTTACCAGAACTTTTTACTAAAAGGGTTTTGATAGCTGCGTCCTCTTAGAAGTTTCGCTGTTCTTATTTGGTCCAAGATACATAAATTCATCACTTTGTTGTTTAAATATTGTACTCATTTGACTAACCGAAACCTATATACATCGAGACTGAACTCAATTTCCGGTCAAGTATTTTAAAGAAACGTAAGAATATTTATCTTCATATTCCTTAATCAAAAGTTATAAAGTAAGGAAACCATGAGAATGATTTATAGACATCCTGTATAATAATTTTACTCCTCAGTTTTTAACTTCCACAGTATATATCAGATTATCTTCTAACAGCTGATATAGGTTAAACATTTCGATCTACAAATCATCTGGATAGGAATATTTATTGTCAGATCTGTATGCCTTCTCCGGAATATCCTTGAAAATGGAACGTAGAAACATGTCGTAAAGCAATAAAGAGAAAAATGAATGTCATTAAGTAAAAAGACATGGCATTTCTACTAAGCATTATATATGTTA
The DNA here is from genome assembly GCA_013235015.1 of Araneus ventricosus. NCBI lineage: Eukaryota > Metazoa > Arthropoda > Arachnida > Araneae > Araneidae > Araneus > Araneus ventricosus. The sequence continues at coordinate 8,739 of BGPR01001301.1, read as the reverse complement.
TGCATATGTTGCACAACAAACACATCCAAGATTATTCGCGTATCTTTTTTGTGTGAGAAATCTTAATATAATTAAAACTCATTGTGGGTATGTATGTTTGTATGTATGTATGTTCCATATCTCCTCCTTAACCACGGCACTGATTTCAACCAAACTTTGCTCACTTATTAATTAAGACAAGAGGGGAAATTACTGTAAACTTTTCAAAGTGCAAATGTTAATTAAATAGTCAGTCAATTAGAAATTAACCGAAGCCGTTTTTCCGCAGTAACTTCGGAGCAAATTATCCCTCAAATATTATCTTAAAGTTAAAATTTGTACCTTTTCAATGATACCAATGTGATATCTGTGACATTTTTCCTTAATTTTTATTAGTTTTTCAAAATTTATTAAATTGTTAGTTACCTGCAGACGATTTTGAAATAACGCAAATTTATAGCTACTCCGTTGCTAGGCAACGGTTAGACTTCGAAGCAATTTACATTTATTTCTGAAATTTTTGTTTATTTAAATAAATATATTTTATATAAGACGAGAGAGATCATCATCAACTTTTAAAAGCCCTAATCTTATTAAAAATTCACATTTTCCCTGATATTTTTCGAAAATATGTATTAAGTCAAGTCACAAAAACTGTTTTTACACATATTTAAAGTTTAAGAAATTATCTTTTCAAAAAACAAAGTTTCATTTCCATTCAATTCGTTGTCCTCATTTAAAAACATTTTCAAAAATTAAATTGTGTATAAAATTTACAATTTGTAACACTTTTTTTTATTGGTGAAGAGCAAGAATACTTTTGCTATCACACATTAGAAGAATTCTGGATGAAAACCAATTTTATTATTTGTAATTCATATTTATTTCAACGCTTTTCCTTAATTAAAAATTTACTATGAAAATAATTGTCCCAAAACATCCGTTAAAATCTTTCTTATACTGCAAGATTTAAGAACATAATTTGAAGTACCTATGCATCCAATATTAATAACTTATGGAGAAAATTAGCTATTGGCTGTTTTTAAAAATCGTCTAGTTCAATTGATATTCTCATTTTAATTATAAAACATTTCAGACAAAAAAAGAAATTTGGGTAATGTAATTTTCTATAAAAAATTAGTTTTTAACATCAAAAATATTAGACATGAAGGTATTTTAATCCCGAGCAAAGCCAGGCACAACAGCTATTATATATATAAAGCACAGTTAAATTTTACAAAGAGTTTGAAAAAGCATTGGTTCCTTCTGTCTAGCAGAATTTGCAATCTTTTCATTTAAGTAAAAGCACAGTTTATGTATGACTATTGTCTCAGTATGCAGTAACTTCTCATGACTTCTCTTTTCCTTAAAATCAAAAGTTTCGCTTAAAACCACTTAAGATAAAATAAAAGTGAATGAAGAGTTCACCCATTTATTCATTCTAAATATTGGAAAATGGAACAAATGAAAATGACCCTTTTATTCAGCAATTGAAAAGAGCACTTCTGTAAATCAGAATGTTTCGTTAGCGTAAAGAGAGGATGCTAAATCTCAAAATTCTTTTTAGCGTTTTATGTTCTGCCTCATTTTCTGCGCTAATTAAATACTGGTGCTGTTCATTCATTTTCTGTGCTAACATTTGTCTGATTTTATGACCTAACTGTGCTGTTTCTTAACCTTTGAAGTGTCTGACATAAATTTCTCCCCTTTATTGGACACTGTATAAAGGACTACAAGCTGTTTAAGGAGACATACGACTGTTAAACCTCGAAAATTTTCGTTTTTATGAAAAAAATATATATTATTCCTATGTCTTTTCTTAACAATTTAAAACAATCCGTATTAAAAATTTCCCATAATTATAAAAATTAAGAAAGAAAATTTTATCATCCGTTCAATGTAAACATTGAAAATGGCCATATTTTAAAGCGCTACATCTCGAAATGTGTGTGTGTCTATATTGCGTGCACAATATCTCAAGAACTATTGAATATTTTCACATAAAAGTTTTACTGAATATGTTTTGTGCTATGTTCTACAAATTGAACCTCAATTTTTGTACAAATTTTCTCCAAAGAAGTTTTTTTTGGGGGGTTAGATAAGTTGAAATTTCAACTATTTTTAAAATTTTATTTTAAATTGGTATAAAAATAGAAATTAAATTTAAATGTTAATAAGTTGGGGTTCAGTTTCTTAAACAGACTGTTTGGATTACTTAAATACCCAAAATATTGTGTTTAGACCAATATTTTATCCGTAATCATGCGCGCAAGGTGAATATCTCATTTTTTCTCCAAAAATTATATCCATATTTATAACTCTCTCAAATAAATATATACCAATATAAAGGTTTGAAAATGTGTGTACTATAAGAGAAAGAACATATATTCTTCTAGAAAAATAAGTGAGTCTATGAATTGCATTGTTTCAGAGATATAATGTATCGAATTTGACAGTTTCCCTCCATTTTTTCGAGGTTTAAGAGTTGTTTGTCCCGTTAATTGACAGGATGCAACAAATGCTTCTTTCTGCAGATTCCTTACGAGAATGTTACCTATTGCACTGGTTCTCATGACATAAATTCAGGAAAATTTCTATAAATTTTCGCAGAACATGGTTCCTAGAACCTAATATATATATAAAGATTTGCCCATGCTATCTTGTGAACACTATAACTAGAATAACAGTTACAATTAACAAGATTTAACAAAGATATTAAATTTAAATTAATAAAATTAATCAGTCAAAATTAATTAAAACTCTTTGAATTATATAGGATGGCGCATATGCAGCTATTTCTAATAAAATACAGATATAAATAATAGAAAAACAAAACAAAAATTAAAAAAGTTAAAAAAGAAAAAAGTATAAATAAGAAACAGAAGAATTAAGCAATAACAATACACCTTTTTGCTTTTCAACGCAGCAGCATCTAGTGAATGCATCAACCAAATATTGCAAAGATTAATAATTAAAACACATAAAATAAAATTTAGGAAGTAAAAGAAAAATAGTCAAAATGGAATGAATGGACGAGAACTCGAATGACGAACTTTTTCAAAGCTCACTCGCCATAGAAGTTCTAAAATGGACAAAATTTTCTGTGAAGGGTAAGATTATAAATCAAAAGTATACCCTTTGTGGCCTGAATTCCGTCCAACCGCAATATAAGAAACATTTCCCTTTGAAAAAACGAAGAAGCAAATAAAATCCTTAATGAAAAGTCCAAACGATACTAGAGAATGTAAAATAATTTACCCCTAAAGTAGAATCCAGAAAAGAGACGCCAACCAACTAGATAACTAGAATAATTTTGACAAGTGAACCGGAGAGCGATATGTTTCAGGGAAGATGAAAGCCTCGTCCTGGTTTGTAGATGTGCCACCCAGCTCAAACGGGGTGGAAATAGTGTATAGATGTTGAAATCTTCATTTCCCCATAACTCCTTTACTATTAAATATATAAAAACAATTGAAATTAGGCGAAATGCCCATCATCATACTGAGCCACTTTTGTATTGAAAGTTTTTTCGATAGCTGCAATTGCTTAGAAGCTAGGTGCCGAAAAGTTATTTTCAACCCCCAATTTCGACAGATGTTATCTCCTAGAACCTAATAGATATAAATATTTGTCAATGTTATCTTGTGAACACTATAACTAGAATAATTTTGACTAGATTTGAACCGGAGAGCGATATGTTTCAGGGAAGGTGAAAACCTCGTCCTGGTTTGTAGATGGGCCACCCAGCTCAAACGGGGTGGGAATAGCGTATAGGTGTTGAAATCTTCATTTCCCCATAACTCCCTTACTATTAAATATATAAAAATAATTCAAATTAGGCGAAATGCCCCTCATCATACTAAACCACTTTTGTATTGAAAGTATTCTCGATAGCTGCAATTGCTTAGAAGCTAGGTGCCGAAAAGTTATTTTCAACGCCCAATTTCGACAAATTTTTAATCCAAAGTTGTGACATCACATTGGAAAGCTCTCATGAGTTGTATTCTCTTCTCTCCTTTTTCATCCTCATAGCTCAAAATATTTTGAAATTAGAGGAGGGAAGGAGACTTTGCATCTCCTGACAAACGGAATCTACCTCCGGCTTCCTGCCTACTGAAAGCGATGTTTTATTTTATTTTCATTCAGGTTTGTTTCTACCTTCCACATTTGAAAGAGACTTGAAAGCCTTTCACTTTTAGCCTTAAATTTATTTTTATGAATGGAGTTGTTTACTTCACCTTAACATGTGGCAGTGTTCTCCCCTCCAACTTTTTCGTATATAAATAAAAAAAGATGCGTCTTCTGCCAAACTTCGTAGTACAGAGAACAGAATCCTGTTTGGACTAGAACATCTTCACTTTGACCAAGTGGATCCAAAATTTGGTTTAAATTTACAATGGTAATGTCAAAACCATAGACAAAATTTTATATATTTAGCCTGTCGAGTTTTCCATTTAACATCTAGGTTTAAATCAAATTCTAATTGGGCCCAACGGTAAATAACCATGCGTATCGGAGATTGAGGACCTCAGAGTCCATGCCCTCCGAGTAAAATAATTACCACTGGCGCGCGTTTTTCATTTATCACGTTTACAAGCTTAACATTAAACATAGCGACAGACAGTCAATCCTTTGATGGATATGGCTCATAATTTGATACATATCCGCAATTCTAATGGTAAAACCATAATTATAAATTTAATTTATCTACCTCTTTGAGCATTGAGTAATCGTATTGGAGTTCACACGGAAGGCCAGATACACAGACAAACTTCCCTTTGACAGATTTCATTTCTAATTTGATACAAGTTTACAATTTTAGTGGAAAGACCACATTCAAATATCACCTGACAAACTCCTGCCGTTTTTGAGCTGTTATATACGCATCGCAAGACAGACATAACCGCAAAATATATGCAAAGTGTAGTTTAAAGCGTGAAACTTCATCAGTAATCATCAGGTCGAATTTTTCAATAAATTACAATATCTATTACAATAATTAAATTACAATATATATATGTTGGAGTATTTCGTCCAAAATTTGTTAGATATCTACAGTTTTGGTGTTAAGACCACATACCAGATTTCATCTCTCTAGCTCATTGCTTTTTTGAGCTATCGTGTTCAGACACAGACCGACAGACAGACACAGTTCCAAAAATGTGTTCTCGAAACTCAGGGAGGTATAAAACTTGTAGATTCTGTAGACACAGTTCCAAAAACGGGTTCTCCGAACTCAGGGAGGTCTAAAACTTGTGGATTCAAAAAAATCTGGAGGGCGAATTTTTTGACGATGGCAATATTTTCTCTTTGTGTACTAGGGAATAAAGAAGGATACGGTTAAATACACTGCGTAAATAGCTCATAGATCTTTTCTGCCTCAATATTTTTAAGGATATTAATAATTTATTTCTTAATTGAATCTTAATTAGTTCCGAAATTGAAGGGTGGCTTAATGGAGCAGTGGAGTAGCAAGGGGGTATAGACACCAGGGCGCCATTCTTAGGGGGGACGTGGAGAGAAAATGTTTGTGTGTTTTTGTCAGTTTTTAAAATCAAATATGAAGAGGGAGGCTAAATATAAGGGTGGATCAAATGAAAACGGAACTGTAGTTATATTTTAATGTATTTTTGTTTGAGTGGGACTAAAACTGAGTGTAGAGGTAGAGTGAGAGGTAGAGAAAGACAACTGCTATTGCGGAATTTACTTGGCTTAGGTAATCGCGTGATAAGCGCTGGCGGGAGGCCAACAGCATCGTCCGGCAGGCAATCGGTTGTCATTTCATCCGCATCTGCGTCATGTTTGCGACTAAAGAAGAGCAACGTGGTATTATTCGTTTTTTAGTGGCAGAAGATGTTGGAGTTACCATGCACCGTTAGTGTGCAGCAATCAAGGCCACGAGGTCTGGCCTGTTGTCCTCTGGAGTGGTTTTGCTCCATGACAAGGCGCGGCAACTCGCACACAGAACAAGTTGACGAAATTTGAGGGACACTTCAGTGGAGCCATAGAGCCCCGATCGTCCACCAAGTGGCTTCCACATTTGTGGTAAGCTGATAAAGGAATTTAAAGGTCGCCTTTATTATTCGGGCAGCGAAGACATGGACACTATTCGAAACTTGTTTCAATTTCACCCAGCAACTTCTACGAATAAACCATTCACCGCTTGGTGAACCAGTGAGACAAGTGCTTGTGTAATTTTGGTGATTACGTTTAACCCTTTGAACGGCAAAAATATTTCAGCTGAATGATTTGAAAATGGCCTCTCTGTAGCTAAATGGTGAACGCAAATATTTCGGAGCCGGTTTTCGGGTAATAAACAGAGAGCAACTTTCTACGCCGGAGCCAGTTTAAGAGTAATAATCGAAGAACGACTTTCTGCGACGGAGCCGGTTTTAGAATAGTCATCAGAGAGCAACTTTGTACGTTTCAGCTGGTTGAAGGGTTAAAAATAAATATGCCATTTCATTCTGTGGCTCCTGTTCTGTTTTCATTTGATCCACCCTTATAATATCACCATGTCCCGGGTCCCATTCGCCTTTGCTACGACCATTGATGGCGAGTGAGGAGCAAAAAATCACATGATGCTCCGGTTTCACTTAACCCCTTTACACCACTGCTAGCCAGAGTACTGATGGAGGCGGGTTACCTATTTTAACCTCCAATACAATGTTTTCTGCTTGCAATGGCGTATTGACTGGGCGGTAAGGGGTGTTTGGATTGACCTGGCAAGAGATTTAGAGGACAATGGTGGCAAAATATAAATGCATATTTGTAACTTTTGCAAGATAAATATGATGGAGGGGCGAAAAAATAATATTATGACCCGGGCGCCACTTATCCTCGCTACTCCACTGTAATGGCAGGAATGATGAAAGCAAAAGCTACGAATCACTGCTTCGATTAATTTTCTAGAATGTGAACGAAATTTCCCTTTGCCTATGTTAAGGAAAAACGAGAGAGTGTTTGCACTTGAACTTCAAATATAGATTTTGTGCCAGCACTTGGTCTTCATGCTTTTATGCCTGGTACTCATATAGCGAGAAAGTTAAAAGAAATGTTGTTGAATAGGCTGCCTAAGTAGTTCATACATCTCTTCTGGTCCAGTGTTTTGAAGAGTACCTATCAATAATTAATTTCATGTTTGATTCGTAATAATTTCGGAAATTGAAGGGTGACCCAAAGGCAGGGACTCTCAA
>BGPR01001300.1:113428-276983 GCA_013235015.1 Araneus ventricosus | reverse complement strand
TTTCTTTTCTTGAATTTTCATATGAATCCTTTTCTGACACTTTCCTGAATTTTCACAAGTATTCTTTTCTGACTTCATAAGTACTTTCCTTGAATTTGCATGTACTTTCTCTTTAAATCTTTCATAGCTTCCTGAATTCCTCATATTGTACTTTCTGAATCTTTCAAATTTCTTCACAGGTAATTCTTCTGAATTTCGTAAGTATCTCTTCCTGAACTTTCACGCTGCACTTTCCTGAATTCTCAGCATGTGCTCCAGAATTCATAAGTATTTTCTGAATTTCACAAGCACTCTTCTGACCTGCATGTAATTCTTGAATTTTCTACATGTTCTCCTGAATTCTCACATCTACTTAGTGAATTTCATTGAACTTTCGAATTTCACATGTAATTTCTTCCTGAATTTTCTTGTATTACTTTCTTCATTATTCTACATGTAATTTCTTCCTGAATCTCTGCAGCATTTTTTTCCTGAATCTCACAAGTAATTTTCTGAATTTTCTGCATGGTTTTGAATTTTCTTACAGGTCTTCCTGAATTCCTGCTTACGTACTCTGAATTTTCAAATCTTACAGGTACTTTCTTGAATTTGCTAAAAAATAAATCTGATAATATTATCGGAGCGAAGAACTGTTTGACCACAGAAACTAGTAGAGATGTGAAGGGAATTTCAACAGTGGGAACCGTCTGAAGAGAAATTATTGGTCTCGCTCCGCCGTCTAGAAAGATGGTGGTCGCCTAAAAGAATTAATGTTTAAAGAACAAAATACGCATTTAAATAAGATTAATCTAATATTCTCTGACTAAACAAGTCTTGAACTCATCATAAAAAAAGTGCTATCTGTTTTTTTTTTTTTTTTTTTTTTTTTTAACATGCAATTTGATCGTCCCATCAGTATTTGGCTGTATGAAATTGGCCAGAAATAATATAACCTGCTCTTCCCTGTAATGTAGCTATTAAAAAAGCAGATTCCTTAGCTGAATTCTTTCAAAAGTAATTTTCTGAATTTTCCGGTTGGAAAATCTGATAATAATACATGTCAAGAACTGTGATTTAGAAATGGTTTGATCATCTGTCATTAAAGTCTGTCTGTCGAAAATGACAGACTACCATTTTGTACCTCGTATTCGATCTTCATCGAGTGAAATTTCATTTAGCTACGTGCTGAATTTACTTTCAGGAAAGCAGAAATAAATTTCGAAAGAAGAAACGGAAAACGAAAAGGCCCATGCAAACACACTTAAAAAAATCGAATAAAGTCTCTACGGAAGTTTGAAAATTCCCCCAAGAGAAAATAAAATTGGTAAAGAGTACAAAGTAGAGAGAACTGCCAAATTGACCGTTGTCGGTCACCTAAATTGGACCGGTATTGCAATCCCCAATTCATTAAACATTTAGGCCGTAAAATATCAAATTATATTTTCATGTACAAAATGTGGTTTCAGGAATCATTTTTTTGAAAAGCGCTACATGGTTGCAGCAAAGAACAAATGCTCTGTACTTAGATATCATCAATTAAATATTTTAACACATCTAATACCCAGCCCCCCGTTTCAAATTAAGTAACAATAAAGTATAAGGTTTATACCTCAAAGAGATAATTTGTCAGAATTTATTATAATAATTATTTCATTAAATGGATTCTAAAGATTGAACAATAATAATAATTTGAACCGCTCTGGCACCAACTCATCTGCCTGTAATATGACCCTGTACATGCAGCTTCAACTTAAGAAATAAATTAAGGACTGAGGCTGGGTAGAGGCTGAGAAACTAAAAAAGGGCCTGATTTCATATCTCAAAAAATGAGGGAGCTGAGGCCAAATCTGACCATTCAGACGTATTTAGGGGCCAGGCTTACATGAAATAAAATTATACAGACTGGTCGAAAGGGTTGGGGTTGGGGAACTGTCTCGTGTTTTTTCCATTGAGAAATGTTCAGTATATCGACTTATCTCTGAAAAGTGGAGAGTTAAAGGACCTTGGCAGATATATCTAGACATCATAAGCTATACAGGGCGGGCTTCCTGTATGGGATTCATAAAGCAAGCACCCCTCAACCTCACCCCCAACTTTTTCCATTGTGTAAATTTAATAAATTGATTTTACTTCCCATTTAATGTTCAAATTTATCAACAATCTAATGAAATTTTATATTTAGCGATTACGATATTCAAATGAAACGCGGAGAAAAACCTACGTAGAAAATGAACTTCTCTATCTTATTTTTTTTACTACCCGAAGAAGAAGCGCAACGGAAAAAGTAACTTCTCAAACGAGAATTTTGTGAGAACTGCGCAGGCGGAATATCATGTCGTTCCCTATCATCTTAATTTAAAGGGTACTGTGAAAGTCGACAGTTCCCGTGACATTAGAAACGGAGTTTTAAACGTTTTCTCGCGCGGAAAATTTTTTCGCTTTCTAAAACTTTGAAAAGAAATAAAAGATAATTAATGATAAATAAAAATTTAATTGAAAAAGTTTTTTATGGTAATGGAATTTCTTGCAATCCAAAAGATTTTTTCGATGATTTTTAGTTATAAATGCTGATGAAATACATAATAGAAATTTTTCGTGATACAAATATGTTTTCAAAATTTTCGTGAACCCTAATATTCTGTACCTTTCTATTTGGGATCATGATTCATAGTTTAAGAAGCCTCGATTTTGAATAAAACACAGTTCGCTTAAGGAACAGAATTTCTTACGGAATATTGATAAGTATATTCCCAATTTAAATTATCGCAGTCCAATTTTATATATATGCAATAGAATAAATTAATCATTTTTTTTTCTCCTCTTGGAAATTTCCGTTAATAATAGATCAGAACTTGAACTCAGCTTTCTAACATTAAAAAAAGAATAAAATATTTTCTGACGCACACAATATGAATCGGGATACGATTACATGTAGCTGTTTTGATAGCAATGGATTCAAAATTTTTTAATCGTCGAACAAGCATTAGGGTTAATGTTTTTGTTCTTTCGCTGAAAACAAAACAAGAATGGATTTCATTCTTAAGTAATTTTCAATTATACTAATAAATAGTATTCGCTTACGCTTCTGTTTATATTAGTTATACTATAACATTTTTTCTCTTTAATTAATAAGAAAATGATTTTATTTCTGTTCTGTACTGTCATTTTAATGTTAATTTTTTTAATGTAGTAAGAATACAGAAAACGAAACTGAACGACAAATTTCGAGCTTGAATTTTTTATTAAAATTAATTTGTTAAAATACTTACCTATTTGAAGAAAAGATGTTATTATTTTTTCACTAAATATAAAACTACTTAAAGTTAATGAAAAAAACCAAAAAATGTAAGTGGTTCAAATATCCATTACTGCGCAGTGAAGGATTAAAGATGCGCAGGAAGGACAACACCCCCAAGATTAAATATCACGAGCCGCCGCTGCATTCATATGAAATAAAAATCATCGAAATCGGTCCAGTAATTGGGGCTGGGGAACTGTCTGATGTTTTTTCCCCATAGAAAATGAACAATGAAATAGTGTTTTTTTTTTTTTTTCAATTTCTCTCGAAAATGAAAGGGGCTGGGAGGCAAGCGTCTGTTGATGACATAAGTGGGCGTCATAAGCTTCCATATGAAATACAAATTGTCAAAATCAGTCCAGTGGTTGAGGCTAAGGGACTGGTCCGCTGGGTTTGAAAATTATTTTAAATGTATAGATATCGAAATAGTTGGAGCAAATTTTAAGTTATCATTTAAAACATGAATTTAGGATTTGAATTCATGAATGGATGAATGTATTAGTAATTTGAATTTTGGACTACTGCACACAGTCATCTGAAAATTTTGCAAAAACATAATAATGTGAACTCTGATCAAATAATGTCCATTAAAATTATAGGGTTGTCTCTGCAAGTCTTGAATCAGTGGGCCCATATCAAATATCAACATAAAACTTTTTTGTGTTCACTGCAGTGGGAACAATTCATGTTCCCGTCTGTGGCAACTTGGATACTTCAATCCGAAAGGGGAAAACAAAATTTCCATCCCCACCCGAAGGGGTTTCATCTTCAGATTCCTACTGAAACCCAGGCGGGTGAAGACCTTGATTCGGCCATGTGTTTATGGTTTCTATTTTATATGTTTGTGTTATAGTGGTGTTTGTGTGTGCCAATAAAACGATAAAAGACAAACTGGATCATCCTTGAATTTGGATATAAAACCGCACGCATGAGAAACCATTACACAGTGATTCATGTCAAATGAACCACGCCAGTTTAATTTCGGAATCTATTGAAGATCTCGCAGAATGAAAAGGGACGTGGCGTCACATCACAGAGAAAGACAGTGTGCAGTCAGGTGTTGAACGACATGCGAAGTTATGTTTATTTCATGAATTTACTCCGTTAAAGTTCCAGTTAAAATGGTATATTTCAAAGTAATGGAACACATTTGAATGAAGCAGTTTTTTTTTAAATTGAGAGCTTTAATGTTATATTTTAAGCAATACGCATTATTATCTTCAATACACGATGAAAGTTTTTATACTTGAATGTCTGATTTTCCCAGTCATGAGTCATGTATCCGTTTGTTTTATTTTGACATTTTAACTATTATTAAAATTAATTTAATATCGAACACTTTATTCACTCAGCTTCATTTCCAGAGCGACACCATATTCATTCATGATAATAAATGTTGGGAATAATAGAAAATCATTTCATTTATGTCTAAAAGTTCGTTAAAAACATTTTCTATATATATACTACTAATCGAACTTTCTCGTGTGCAAGAACATATTAAAAAAAACCTTATTTAGCATTGCATCGTGAAAACATAAATTTAATTACGAACTGCGAATTATGTTATTCAACACCAACAATTTTTAGCGGGACTTCCACAGGTATTTCCTTCCTTCCTATATTTATTGCAAAATTATTTCCGAAGTCGACACAGTTGTAACACTTCCTCAGATATTTTCAATTGTTTATAGAGATTGTCGAAGATAACCATCTTATTATCAATTCAAATAAATTCTGCTATCCATTCCTAAAAATGATTTAATCGTTAATTTTAAAACCAAATTAAAAATAATATAATAAATATATAATAAAAGTAACTTTCGTTTCTCTGTAAATTTTCAGAATTAATAATTTTATGCATTTTGATACCCTAATCGTTCGTTTTTCGATTCGATAAAAATCGTTTTCCTTATCTTGCTAATGCATCTTGGTGATTACATAAGAACATAGAAAAGATCAAAATCAAAACAGAAATCACCCGAACAAATGTTTCGATGACTCAAGCTTTTTTTTTATTCCGTTCGTTTAATTTCATTCATATTCCGATCAGGCCTACAAAACAGCAATTTGGAATGAAGAAAAAGAACGCGCCATTTTGTCTTTTTCGGCGAAGGTTTTAAGCTGGCTTCCGCTGGATGAAACCTGCAGACGATATTTGAACTGACCATGGTAACATTGTTATCAATATGAACGATTTTTGAAGACTAATTCCTTCCTAGAAATGAATAAGTAGTTAAACAAACAAAGGAAAATCCTGCAGGAAACGATTGAAAATTGATGATAGTAACTTTGAATCGATGGAAGACTTTAGAATCTGATTGGTTGATTTTTGTATGAGATAGAAAAGAACGATATATTGAGATGATTTACATCTTCTTATAAGATTATATAAAGGATAAATATCAGAAGTAATAATTAACGCTGTCGTTTTGCGAGTGATGGACTATCTTTCCTTGAAAGCTTTGATCTCGCGCTATGATATACATTGCTGACTCTATAGAGACCTTTTTTCGGTAGTCTTGCATATTGCTGAATCAAAGATATTTAGTTTCGTTATTTTTAAAACTGCGCATTTAATGCCCATATATAAATTAATACCCACATAGTTAAAAAAAAAACGCCGTTATCACCCTTTAATTTCAAAGTCCACACCTATTTAAAAACAAAACAACCGGATAAAAAAGCATTTCAGTTTTATTATTGCATCTGCATATATGAAACTGAATATGTGCCATTTGTTCTATTTAGTGCAGTTTCTCAAAATTTGACTTCTTTTGTAGATACAAAGCCTAAAATCCCATTCAAATGAAATAGCTGCATCTGTTTATTTTTGGTTAAAATTTTCGTATGGTTCTTTTTTCGGTAAGAAAGGAATTTAGGAATGCCATCCATAAAAAAAACTACTTTGACTTCCACTGCATAAACTGAATTTGGATCTTGACCAAAACTATTCAATTACAGCGATTTTAAAAAAGTTAAGATAATGTGTGCGTCAACTGTGCCTTATGTATTTTAATATTCAAATGCTTTTTTAAAAAAAACTAATCTCTCATTAAACCTTTCCTCAATTTTTTAGAAACATTGTAATTTACTTTAAACTTTATATTTCTGTTTAACTTGAAAAATTTATGACTATATTTGCAAATGGTAACACAGTCAATTCCACTTAATTGGAACTAGGGCATTTTGTCCCAATTAAACTGCTGCCCAATGAAGTGATAAAATTTAACAATAAACAATTTTCCTTCATTTTTGTATTAAATTATTGCATAGAAATATGCCTATGTATATTTCTAAGCATAAAATACCAATGCTGATAATATATTGAGTCGTTCAGAAGCCAATGCAGATAAGTCCATTTTAGGTAGATTCCATATAGGAAGTCTACCTATTGCAATGGTTCTCATGACACGACTTTCGGAAAATTTCTGCATATCTTCACAGATCATGACCCCTAGAACCCAAAACCACCCTTCGTTAAAAAGTTTATATATATATATATATTCGCGATTTATGTTGGCGCGTGGAAGCAATTAGAATATTCTTTTAGCTACAAATATGTCAAAACGAAAGATTTAATATACCTCCAGAGCGGGAAAAGAACGAAACTGGAGTTCTATAAAAGTGATTTTGGAATACATTAAGACTTTAAAATATATAATATTAGAATTTGAAATAAAATTAAGTGAGATTATTACACACACACACATATATATATATAACGCTTTTTTCCATGTTATCTTGTGAACACGATAACTGAAGTAATTTTGATTTAAATTTAACCAGCATGGGATATGTTGTACGGATAGTGAAAATCTCGATCGAGTTCGTAGATGGGCTATCCAGCTCAAAGGGGGTGGCAATGGTGGGGGTGGAAATTTTTATTTTCCCATAATTCCTTTACAATTGTAAATAGAAAGAAAATTCAAATTAGGCGAATTATTACCTAATCATAACGAACAATTTTTCAATTTAAACTTTTTCGATAGCTACAATTGCTTAGGAGTTATGAGCTGAAAAGTGATTTCCCCACCCTCCACCTCCCCTCCCCCTAACTTAAAGTGCGTTTTAACCTATGCATGTTACCCCTTGTTGGAAAGCTCTCGTCATTTGCAGTCTCTTACACCAGCTTTCGTTCTTGAAGCTCTAATCCTTTTGAGAATAGAGGGCAAAATGTTCTTTTCCTTATTATTAGTAGTAGAGACGTATATATATAACGCATTTGCCCATATTATCTAGTGAACACGATAACTAGAGAAATTTTGATTAAATTTTAACCCGCGAGGGATATGTCTTAAGGTCGGTGAAAATATCGGCCGAGTTTGTAGATGGGCTAATCAGCTAAAAGGGGGTGGAAATGGTGGGAGAATAAAAATTTCATTTTCCCATAATTCCTTAACGATTGACGATAGAATGAAAACTCAGAATAGGAGAATTATTGCCTCTTCATAATAAATAACTTTTGTACTGAAACTTTTTTTGATAGCTACAATTTTTTAGAAGTTATGAGCTAAAATGCCACTTTCAATCCCCTCCCCCATTTTATCATTTCCCCATAACTCTGTTACGACTAACGATAGAAAAAAAATTCAATTAGGCGAATTATCACCTTATCATAATGAACTTTTATATTAAAAGTTTTTGTCAGCTAAAATTGATTAGAAGTTATGAGCTGAAAAGCGATACTCAATCCCCCCCCTCCAATTTATCATTACTCTGTTACGATTGAAAATAGAAAGAAAATTTCAATTAGGCAAATTATCACCTAATCATAACGAACAACTTTTATACTAAAAGTTTTTAAACAACTACAATCGCAACTATATATATTCGTATTATTCTTGTTCTTCAACAATACAAAATATTGTTACGAATTCTGTATAAAATTAATTTTGAAAAAATATTAAAATGAGAGAAACAAATTGTATGGAAATGAAATTTTTGTCATTGAAATGCTAATTTTTTTTAAAATTTAATAAGGTGTAAAAATAGTTTCGTGAGATAATATTTTCCAAAGATATCGCGGAAAAACGCCTTACTTAATTTTTAATTAACTGAAATTTTAAGTAACTTTTGGTTTTTGAAAAGTTGAAGTTGAACTTTCTCTTCTCTTAAATAAAAAGTGTGCAAAGTCTGGTTGAAATCTGTCCAGTGGTTTAGGAGGAGATGTGGAGCATACATACAGACACTATAACTTTTATTTAAATTAAGATAATTATTAGATAATTACAAGATTAAGATTGCTGACATATACTATGAGCCATAAAAAAGGCTTTAGTGAAGATATCGTCACAATTAATTAAATATTTAATTTTATTTAAGTAAATAGTTAAGTTTAATTAATCAAACAGTTAATTTTAATAGTTAATTTGCTAATTTGACCGATTACTTTAATTTGATATTTAACTAAACATGGCTGCAGCAAGATTTGTTTAATAAATTTAATATAAAATAGCCAAAAAAGATATATAAGAGTTCCCTTTATCCTTTTTTATATTGAAAAATATCTCATTAACTTTAAAATTGTTTTGGGGTTTTCTGCCTGAATATTTGCTTTTAACTGTCAATGGAGATTTAAATTTCCTGTTCAAAATGGCTGCATTGATAACCTATGCTTTAAACACACGTGTTAAATTTGGAACTCCACAATGTTTAATAATTTTTATTCTCTTATGTGTAAAGAATTTAGTGACTATTATCTCTGTAACCAGGGAGTTCTCTAAATGAGCTCATTCTAGTAATGTTTAAATGTTTCACGTCATGTGATATTACCATATGACAAAGTAATGTTCGCACAATTATATGGTAACCTAGATTTAATAAACTAATTTAGAGTCTTTCTTCATTCGTGTCAATTTCTTGCTACTGTTTCAGATAGGCTGGCTTAATGTTATCTAGGGGTTATTTGCACTGCTGGGATGTTTATTTCTTTACGATTCCTATCTGTTGAATGATTATGTGTTAAGATATAAAAACAATTTTGACCAATATACTGGCATAACCTTTTGAGCAGAATGATAAAACCTTGATATAGTAAGAAATTAAATGTCATGAAAACAGAATCACAGCGTAAATATTGCAATGTGTAGAAACAACAAACTCATTGGCTATGTCTGTATTGATCAATATGCAATATTTCATTACTTTTGTAACATTAGCGTAAAGGAATCTACCTTTGCCTTCAAGCTTGCCGAAAAGGGATGTTTTGATATTTTCTGATTTTTGCTAATTTTGTGAATTTGCACATTCTGTACAAATCTTGTTTTGTTGCAGAGCCTACCCGTTGAAAAAAGACTTTATATACTTTTCTGATCAAATTAATAAACCCAAAATTTTAAAAATGAATGTATTAAAAACATTAATTTTCTCTATTTTTTATTTTCTGGATTTGACCACATTGGCTTCTGAGCGACTCAATTACTGACATAAAATTGCATAGAAAAACTAATGCTGATAATAAATTGCTGGCATAGAAAAACTAATGCTGATGTTCACATTTTGTCTATTGATTATAGAAAGCCATTGATCTAATGCTTCTTCGATTATAAGATCCTTTCCATCAGGTTATCTTTTGAATGTTCATGTTCCTCGTTCATTTAAAGGCCATTCCTAGCAGGTTTGATTTCTTTTTTGTAAGGGACGCGTTACGCAGGGACGCCTTACCCAATGGACTCATTGGGTTGTAGCCCAGGGGTGTCTAAATTTTTACTATACAGTAAAACTCCGGAAATCTGACCCCAGGAATCCGATAATCCGAACATTTTTTTTTTAATTTTCTGAAAAAAATTTATTGAAAAATGAAAGAAAAATAACAATTACGAATAAGAAACAAAGCTAATGTTTATTCCTAACTTAGAAGAAGTATTCGAATTGGTCTTTTGGAATGATTAATGAGCACCTTAATTAGTAGAAACAAACGCAGATATCTTCTTCTTATACTGCATTCGATTTTGTAATGTTACATAAACATGTATATCAGTTGAAAAAAATTCTTACTAAGGCAATCAGTCAGAATATACTAAACTATGCGTATAATAGAAGTTACCTACATAATCAAAGATAAAGCAGGTAGCTGCACACTGTTACCTGGTATCATATTAGTGCATCAGATATATTTCTTTAACCACCCTTTAGAGCGCCACGTTAAAGAATACCATTTGTTGTACTACAATTTACAGAGCTTAATGAACTGTTTTAAATCTATATATATATAAAACACTAACAAACGTGGCACAGAAAAGAGGTTAATTTCTCTTCTGCCGATGGCAATGATCGGTTTGTTTACAAAGCAAAACCGGTAGCGTCCTCATGTTAGGCATAACTTCATAATCATAACCTGTTGCTATATTTGTTCTGGTATAAAATAACTTTTTCTCGAAAAAAAATGAGTTTAAGATGAATAATTCACAATATAACGAAACTTTGGATGAAATTATTCAAAAGAGATCAGTTTAGAAATGAACCAAACGGGCTTAGGCGATCCAGAGATCGTTTAGATCAACGTCAAAATAGTCAGCGAAATAAAATCGTGTCATTTCACAAATTGAGGTGAATATTATGAAGATTACTATTGTGAACATTGTACTTTGGCTACTTTTCTGTTATGCTTACACCACTTGGCGCCTTTTTATTTGGCAAATTTTTTTGCAGCGCTTAATCGCCAGTTTGGCTCTAGAAGCGAAGAATCATGGTATGCATATAACCGAGCGCAGATGCTCTGCGCGGGATCAACCAATACAATAAAATTGTTTATATTGTGAGAGTGGATATTCATAATTATTTTGATGTAAGTATCTTTTAATACAAAATAATATTTGACCCTAAATATTGTTATGATACCCATTTTTGATTATTTATTTTATTAAAAATTTTAAAAAATAGAGCCATAAGCGCTCAAATTCCTGGTTACAGTTCTTAATGGGGTCCCAAATTAAACTAGCCCAGGGCTCTATGGTAGATAATAAATGCCCACTTACAGACTTCCTGCAGTCCAAAAGAAACACTTTTAGACTTCGATCTGTCTGTGTGTATGTGGACAGGTCATTTCTAAAACGCAGCTGCCTATATGGATAAAATGTGGAATGTCGTCTCTCAATACGCAACACCACCTATCTCAATTTTTTGAAATTTCAAAGAGGAAAAGAATATTCAATTTTTCGTAACCAGTAACGAAGATTCCTGAATTTTTTTCACATCTAGTAGGAACATGAGACTGCGTTTTCCTATAAGACATGAAAAGCAATTCAGAAAAATTCGCTATTTGATGCGAAAAATTCAGTTTTTTCTACCTCTTTGAAATTTCAAAAAAATTGAAATAGAATGATTTGCTTGTTAAGCGACGACGTGCTGCTCAGCGGTGTAGCTAAGATAAGTGGCGCCCGGTTCATAACATGATTCATTCGCCCCCCTCCCGTCATCATCAACGACTTAGCTTGTGTAAACATCGCCCGTGGCATGGTATTTTGTCGCCCCCTCATCGTATTTGACTTTAATTAGTGACATGAACGGCGAACGCATTAACATTATGTCATCATGACCAGTGGCGTAGAGAGAATCAGCGGCGTCCAGAAAATAATTTTTTTTTTTATTTCAGTCGTCATTAGCAGTGTTTGAAATTCTCAGTAAATTTCTACTTGCACACCCACTCTAAGGATGTGTTTGATACTCTAAAAACTAAAATGAGATCTTCATTAATACTCTAAATAATAAGGCGACCAACTTTTTTACTATGAAATGGAAGATAAAAATAAATTGAAGAAAAAATAGCGTAAATAAAAGCAACATTTTTTTTTCAAAGAAACAAAAAATAATGCAGAGTACGTTATAATATGATAAATGCAAAATAAAAACATTCGCAACATTTTATATTGTAATTATGCTTACATATCTATTAATTTTTATTTAAATGAGTATAAATGATTGAAACGGATCGGTATGGCATCCATTGTATATGGAGATTTACAGATTAATTTTCAAATATCAAAAAGGAGGACATGCAGGAGGACACTTTCCGAAGGAGGACAGAATTTGAGAAATTAGGACGGTTGGGTCACCTTATAAATAAGGAATGTCCAGATCACCGACTGCAAATGGCCGTTTTCATTATTACTAATATAATAGCCCAGATCTATCTCTCGGTAACGCTCTGACGTCACCAACAATAAAAGTCGCGCCATAGCACTGCGAGACGTTAAACAGCATTATTTCCTTGTTACAACACCTAAATTTCAGTAATTTTAGATTTAAAATCGTTCTAATTTCAAATTTGATATTTCTAAAATAGCGAAATAAAATTTTCTATCGATTGATATAAAATTTATCCCACTATAATCAATAGTTTCCGAGAAATTTTTAATTATATTAGTCATATATTTCAAATTAATTTCCGTTTTCTAATAGAAAGTAGTAAATTACGTCAGTGGTATATCATGCGCGTGATATAGTTTGGACGCCACGATGCATCTGATTATTAATTGCAATCGTGATGATATAATTTGATAACATTTGTTGGCTGCGTTTGATAAGCAGAGGAGTGCTTTGTTTTGATTAGAATTTCGAAAAAGAATTCCTTTGAAATTTTAACCTTTGACTTACGTTTAACTTTCTGAGAATTTCATGGTTATTGAATTATAATAACATTTTTAAACAACGAAAAATACTTCACATGGAATGTTGTTTACCGAGGGGTTTTTTAATAAAGAAATATGTAAATAAAAAAAATATTTCCTCTCATAAATCATATGTTTATTTTATTTGTTTTCAATCAATGTCAAACATTTTTCTCGCATATATATGTATTTAAACACCTAAAATTTGACGGGAAATCTCTCGAATGAAGAGACAATTTGCACCCGTCATACCATGACGGGTGATTTTCTAGTATGAAAATAAAAAGTCAAAACTGAAAGTCAAAAATGAAATAACATTTTCTACTCTTTTTAAACAACGTTGCTATTCCAGAAACAAACTTTCAAAACAAAGATAATATAAATAGACACTCAAATACAAAACGTGTAATATAAAGAAAATTGTAATAGTAATCAACCGTGTGAAGTTAATTAAATATTATTTAGAGTTTTTAGTTATCAAAATGTGAAGGAAAAATATTAAAGTCATAATATCGTTCAAGTAGCTAACCAAGCTTAAATGGCGCGTATTATTTTTCCACCCCATCATCGTAACTATTTTGCTTCGTAATAAAATGTTAAAGCCAAACTAGTTGCCTAGTTGGTTATGGACCAAGAAAAGGACTTTATGTATTCTGGGCTCACATCTGGCTCAGTTTTTAAACATTATCATGTGGGAATAAATGTAAGCTTTCACAAAATTTTGCGATACGGTCGATTTGGCTGCAAGGAGGATTTCTTTTCGTAAGACCAAAGCGTGGGCCAGTTTCTCTTATAAAGTCTTGCAGAAAGTCAGTCTTTTACTCTTTAGATTCCCAATATCCGTGTGACTAATCAGAAGTTATTCTCTTTATAAAAAGTATATAAACTCTTAGGCTTATTTTAGTTGGATGATTTGTCTGATTAACTACACTTTTTAAAACTATAGAAGCACTGTCTTCTAGTCTAGAATCTTATAATACTAGAAGTCTTATAATGCTGAATACAAATGACAAGGATATTTGAAATAGTATATCACTCTCAAACTTCCCCACAATTCCAAAATGAGAATTTTCATCTTCGGTTAGATTGGACGACGTATCTTGAATGAAAACGAGATTCCGACATTTTTCCCATAATGCTAAGGCATGGTTGCAAGACCAGCACATTCTCAGTTTATGAATAAAATAACAGTGTAATAAATATCTGAGGTTAAATCTAAGATGTACAGATGATTGTAGGGTTGTTTTTTTTCTGTCGAATATATTTTGTTACTCTTGTATGTTATACCGATCTGGTTTTTGAAACTTGTCCCAGAAAATACATCGTTCATTTTGTCCAATGCCAAAAATAAATCCGAAATATTTTCTTCTTGTCCATGCCAGCCGAGCCCAGCTCGAAACTTTCAAATTCCGTTCTGAGCTCCGCAGATTTCAAAATTTTAAATTAGTCTTGGAAAATAATTCACAATTTTCCAAGAGAACATAAGTAAATTTTTAAAGAAAGTTACCATAATATTCAATTTACCCTGAAAAACTTGGGGAAAGTATCATATTCTGAGGCTCTCTAGAAATTAATTTTTTGTATAATTTTATTTAAATAATTGTGCATTCTCACCCTGCTCAGTACGTGACTTCGTACGACAGACACAGGAAGAAAATATTCATTTTTAGTGGTCGTGCTGCCATCTATTGGTAACCTTTCAACTCACTTGCGAATATCGAGCAATAATAGGGGAGAGAATTGTTCCTTCGACCACTTCAGTCTGTGCTTGTAACTAGTGACAAAATTTAGACTTTGTGTGTTTAGTGCAAAGCCCATCCACCAATTACTTAGTTTAGCTTGTTGCTGTTTGAAAGGAATGCTTACTGTGCTGAATAAAAATATTTATCTGATTTCAGCACTAAAAAGGAAATACAGTGGCCTCTCACTTCGCTCTCTTTTATGCGCGTTTTTCACTTATTCGCGTTTTCTTCACGGTCCCGGCCAGAGATATAGGAAAACAATGATAACTCTTATTCTTTTATCCGCCGCATTAAAAAAGCACCTCTCACTTATGCGCGTCGAAAAAATTTTCTTAGTTCAAATATTTTTTTTTCGGCAGATCAAAAACCCTTTTTGCTCTGCTTCTAGGAATGCATTCCCTCGCCCTTCCTCTATTTTTCAGATTCCAGGAACGCATTCCTCTAACTTATACACAGGGGTGTACGTGGGGGTTCTTGTGATTGACGTCAGTAAAAGTCTCATTTATACAGCAGCCAATTAGAGAAGTTAGTACGGTAGGTACCACGTGGTATTGATCGCTAACGAAAGAACCATCTTTGGAGTTTTGGTTATGGTTAGATGGTTACGTTTTAAAATGGCGAAAAGAACGAAATTGTCGCTTTCGTTTAAATTGGATGTTATTAAAAAATTCGAAGAAAATCCTTGCACCTCGAAAAAAGTTTTAGCGGAGCATTTTAATATCCCAGAATCGACATTGAGAGAGATTTTAAAAAATCTGGAGCATTTCCATTTTCTTTGTGTTCTTAAAAAAATAATTAACGGAAGTTATACACGTATTTGCATTTTGAAACTAATCTTATTTACATTTTTCAGTAGTATATACATAGTATTAATTAACAATATATGAACACTGTATTGATGTTTCACTTTTAAGGTCCTTTTTGTGGTTTTTCACTTATGAGCGTTTTTTTCTCTGTCCCCTGCGTCCGCGTATAAGTGAGAGATCACTGTATTACAAACATTACTTTTTGCCTCGTAACATTTTTTTGAAACTATTAAGAAGTCATATTAGGGTATTCAAACTATAGACAGACTAATAATTTTATTTTGTGAAAACTCTGGTTTTTCTATTCCTAACTAAAAATAAGTTATAGGGGTTTAAATGTGAAATTGTACCATGTTGTACCTTTGACAGATGCAATATCTGACAATTTGAGGCCGTTGATGGCTTTATAGAGCAGAGGTTCCCAACCTGTGGTACGCGTATCCCTGGGGGTACGCGAAATAGTTGGTAATGGCGGAAACAAGAAAACATAAAAAGTTACAAAATTTTGTTTTCCAAGTGAATATTTGCTATTTAATAACTATTCCACTTGAAAAGTCGATTATTACAGAGTGTAATTTTTAGCCATCCTTATAAGTTAATGCCAAATTGTAACAATACTGATTTCATTGGTGTTGGCGTTGAAGTAATACTATCGTAAAATGCAATAAAATGTAAAATCAAAAATAAGTCCAGCAAATGTTATTAATTCGAGTCATTTGACTCTTAAGCTAACATAAGCTCTTAAAATTAGTGATAAAAACTTCTTTGCACAGACGCATGGTTAATGGGGGGATATGACAGTAGGGGGTACGCGAAAATATAAGGGGTAATCAAGGGGTACGTGAGGGAATAAAGGCTGGGAACCCCTGTTATAGACAATGGTGAACCATGATGTAAATATTTGGTTTAATAATTAAAGAAAAAACTAATATTTTTAACGATTTGATAAACGATAACGATTTGATAACGATATTATAAATTTGACAAACAAATATGACCTCAAACTGAGGAACGATTCTGCAATTATTATTAAACTAGTCGCCTTAGGCGGCCATCTTGTTTGCCGGGAAAATGATTTCAATTCAATCTTGCATCATTTTATATCCATGGTCATCTTAACAATGTAATTTTAAACTTCAGATTGTGATAGATATTTAACCCATGTTCTGTTAGTGACCTTGGACCTCTTTTGTTTATTCTCAATATAAATGTTCCTAATGGAGTGAAATAATTGACCATGTCCAGTAACCCCTAATTCCACGTTGTCGGCACTATATTCAACTTTCTTGTATATCTGAATCAAATTTTGGACCTAGTCGATCAAATAGAGGAGGTCTAAAATGCATGCTTCATTCTCATCGATATGCGACGAATATAAACACAAAAAGCACCATATTGTGGAAGTAATCGAAAAAATCAAGGAGGAAGCATTTCTGATGGTTTTTTCTAAAAAGATTACAATGCTATTAAGAAATGCGATGCAAGCAGTTTAAATACCTGTGTCTTGCAACAGAATAGTAATAACTTTATTCTTAAACCTTGGGTTCGGTGTAGTTGGGAAAGATACATAAAAGCTATTCGTGAAACAAAATGGAGCAATAAGCACTGACTTTTCAATCCGTTCATTTTCATTTTGCTTGCATAAACTTCTGTAGGTAAACTGTACTATAACTAGATGCAAGGCCGGACGGTTTAGTTTAGTTATATTAATGTCCAGTTTTGAAGCAACAAGAGGGCTATTTTGGTACGGAACTCGTAATTTTGAACCTATCTCAGATGACGAGGTCGACACCTGAGCTGGCATCCCATCTCCAAGCAGGGCCAGACGGAGGGAAGTATGAGTGGAGATATCACAAAAAGCCTCGCTATCCTTCGTAATCTAATTATGCAAAGTTTTAAAATCATAAATTAGTGTGTACTAACTTGATTACATTTCGCTTTCAATGCTGCAAATCTACAAGCACATTTTTTTTTTCATTTTATTTATTTGGTTGGTGCATCTTTTATTTCCTCGTACCTGAAGTATACATACAGGAAACGTCGAACTTTAAATAGTGCATAAAAATAGTTTATAGTGCATAAAAACATTAATTATTTATGAAAGTTTTCGATATATTGATTAACTGATCTCATCATTTGCCTCTTCGTTACTTTTATTAGACTTAATAGAAATGCTTAAAACGTAAGCAGAATCTTCAATCAGCTTCTAATTGAATAGGTGGGAAGAAGCCCAGAACAAGTCCGAATTTCGCCTTATTTTACAATATTGTGACAAAATCATCTTTTGGGTGTACGTAAATGCAGTCCAATAAACAGGATTAAAAAAATGAAGCTCTTTATTTTACAAATATTCTAAGCAAAGAAACGTAGCACAAGTATTAAAACAGCACTTTTAAAAATTCACAACAGAGATTACCAATAAATCTCAAACACAGCACTTTCAAAATAGCGGCCAATGTCTTTTCAGCTAACCAGTGCTCACTGCTGATCAAAATCCCAGATAGTAGAAATAGATTTTCAGTTCAAGGTCTTTCTAGAAAATTCCTTTTGTCGCCAAAGTCGCCAACTTTGTAGCCAAGATTAGCATCTCAGGGAAGCAACTTTATAGCTTTGTAACACTGCTCCCCTCTTCAAAGACTGCACGTCCCGACAGTCTCATTACAAAGAATTATTATCAGTGGCCTGGTATGGAGTTAGCCGATTAATATGGATGACTTTTGGCTTGGCGTTGGGCGACCTCTATGCTCTGTAGACAACATCGTTGAGTTTCTTGACAATAGTATACGGTCCTTCCCGGTTCTGTTGTAACTTGGGATTCAGGCCTCTCCGTCGCTTCGGGTTATACATCAAGACTAGATCTCCCTCCTTAAAATGATAGTCTCTTGCTCTTCTCTACTGGTGTTATCCTCAATCTCTATTGATCTGACGTACCTAGATGTCTTCGATACAGTTCTCGCAGCCTTATATTTCATGCTATATGCTAGAACTGATTTCAAGTCCTTGGCATCCATCAACCTCGTTGAATGCTGCGTGTCTTCGCCTCTGATGGCGTCGACGAATTACTGAGCTGCTAGGCTTTCCCGAACATCTAGAGGGCACTCAGCTTACGCCAGGTTCATTAGTCGTTCCACATCGGCGGCCAATACTTGAAGGTTTTCTCCCGGCTTCTGTCGTCTTGTCTTTAGTTCGGTTCTGTAAAACTGTGTGAGATGACTATCTCCAAATGTAGATTCCAGAGCATTCTCGATGGTCACTAGGACCGTCAACTTATCAGGTGGTATTCCCTGAAGAACCTCCGCCGCTGATCCTCGGAGAGAAGCCACAAGTTGACTGGCTTTTATTAAATCCGCCCATCCATTTGTAGAGCTGACGACATCGAACTGAGTCTTGAAAACGGTCCACGATGTTTTTCCGACAAATGTCAAAGGTTTGACTACTACTATTATACTACTTCTACTATTTTCCTCTACTCCCTCGATCTTCCTTTTAACTTCGCCCTCAACTTTCTCGATTTTTCCTTCCACACATTGGACTTCCTCTTCTATTTTTCCAATGCATCCGTCAACGTGAATCTTAATTTCGTCAATTTGACTCTCGACGTATGCTTGGATCTGATTCTTTAATTCCTCTTGTCCAGATCGCATCTCTTGTTCTAGCCTCTCTTGTCCGGATCGCATTTCTTCCTGTCTAGCTTTCATCACCTTTTATTACATATTTTAAGTATAGTTAAAAAAGGAATATTTTTTTCTTAATTATTTCTATTTTCGATATGATTGCAAAATTTGCAATTTTTGACTAAATTTTTAAGATCCAAAATCACCCTTCTACAATTACGTAAAAACGTATGTCTGTTTCGCAAGTATTTACTACCTATTATTTTGCTATAAATTTTTCTCTCAAATAAATAAAAAAAATGATAGAGGTAAACAAATAATCCATTTAATTATTCGAGCCAGTCAGCTTTTTCAATGAGTGGATATGCCGACTGAAGCTGATTTTCATTTTTTTTCTTTTCCCGTACATATTTTATATCAAAAATATCTCAAATTATTTATCAGAATCGTTGTATCTGATTGATCTCATTCCAAATATTGGCATCCAAATTTAAATATTAAGTTTAAAAAAAGTAAAGCAATAACATCAAAACCCTCATACTAAAAGGATTTTCGTATTTTCGAGCAAGGAGTGTCAGCGTGGTGAAGTCACAAAATTCCGCCACTGGTTCTTCGCTGAAGCCTCTATGAAGCAGCCGTTATAATTCTCTGTCCTTGGGCAATACTGGCCTCATGTAAACCCTGCTTTAACCCTCTGACTGCTTATCCCGCGGAAATCGCGGGATAAGCAGTGAAGAAGAAAATCGATTTTCTGCTGCATTCTGCGATTTTCGCAAGCTAATCTGTTTCTTTAGCACTGTTATAGCGTTGGATCATATTATACTAATAAAGCTTTGCATGTAAATAAAAAGTGACTTAATTCAACGGTATTTGAACATGTTTGCAAACATTGCATACAAACAGTGATTTTTTTAAAAAAATCAGGAGTCAGAGAGTAAAGGCAGTATTGTCACGCCACTAAGATCACACATACGCAGAAAGAGAAAACTGTTGCCCGGACAGTACCAAGTACTTATCTTGACTGTACAACTAGCCACTGTCCCATCCTTTTCTCTTTCTTCTCATGAGTGATCTTATTGATGTCACAATACTGTCTTAATTAGTAAACGACCCTTGTGCGATTAGATGCTAGATGCCACGATTAGTTACATTTATGTCATTATTTATTTAGATGTCAAGTAAATTGACTTCATTATTGTTGTGTTTATAGGAGTGCTGACATATTTTACAAATATATCTTCAGATGTTTAGGAAACCGAAAATGTTAAAACCCATAACGCAGTGCAAAGGATTGTATTTGCCGTTATTACCTTAGATTTATTATTACTGTCGTTGCAAGACTTATTGTAACAAAATATTCATGCTGGATGGAAATAGAGGAATTTTCTCTCTCCAAGATGAGTTTGAAAACTTTTTTCTGTGCCTTGTAGAGTTTAACCAATGTCCACTTTAGCCATTAGATACCGGTGCAGCTACAACTAGGTGCACAAGCGTTCTGAAGCAGCAATGGGTTTAGTTTAGTTGTATTGACGTCCCGTTTTGGGACGGACCTCATAATTTTGAACCAAGGTCAGATTACGAGGTCGACACCTGAGCTGGCACCCCCCTCTCCAAACGTCCACGCCACACCAAAAAGAGGACGTTTAGCCACTACGTATGATTTAGCGTACAACAGGCCCCATACACGGCGGATTTTCAGTGGAATCGGGTATAGAACCTAGAATCCTCCGGCCCCAAAGCCGAGACCTTGCCACTAGGCCACCGCGGCCTAAGCACCAGTGGGAAAAAAATTGTGAAATGAAATAAATTAAGTGGTAACATATATTCATAGTGTTCACATTTATCCATATTCTTTTTCACCCCTTCGCTACGCCACTGGATAAATTACAGGAGTTAACAAGACACAGAATATTAGAAAACACATAATGTTTTGGCTTTAAATAATTTTTCATAATCAGATCAATAAAAGTTTCATTGTTCGGTTTAAAAAATATTTCGAATTCGGAAGCTTTAATATACTATAACATAAAAGCAGGGCAGTGGTATAACTAGGGTGGGGCAAGTAGGGCACGTACGCTGAGCGCAATTGCCAAGAGGCACAAAATTACGGAATAAATTACTGGTATTTAAAAGAAATATACGTTTTTTTAAGCTCTTATTCCCAAGATTCTTGAAAATTGAAATGGTTTCACCAAAGTGTGGAAAAACCTCAAGGTACGGTCTTATTTACAATCGAAGCTATTCAAACTGTGACAAAAAATAACAAATAGAATGATCTTACTGAGATTTGATGACCAAACGCACCTCTTCTAGGAAAAGAGATGCTCATTTCAAAGGAATGTACTTTTCAGAGATTAATGTCTCGAGGGGTGGGAGATAAGGGAAGCTAGGAATCGAACTACCTAGGGTTTCCTACGGTATGCAGAATTCATATTGATCGGATAGC
This sequence comes from Araneus ventricosus, assembly GCA_013235015.1. NCBI lineage: Eukaryota > Metazoa > Arthropoda > Arachnida > Araneae > Araneidae > Araneus > Araneus ventricosus. The sequence goes on along the minus strand of BGPR01001300.1, from coordinate 255,490 downwards.
GCCTTCTTCGGAAGTTCGTGTCAAATAATTAGCAAAAAAATGCCATTCCTATTTTCAATCAGCAGAAAGTAAAGAAGGGGAAAATATCTCAATTTTTTTTTTTTTTTTTTTTTTTTTTTTTTTTTTTTTTTTTTTTTTTGGCTTAGTGCAAAAGTACCCCATCAGCTTTGAAAAATGTAAGTTAACTATTATTTTGACATCTTTATATTGTTTCCAGTACTGAATACTTGCATAATCTGTATGCTAAAAATATGATAATACTTTATTTTAAATTTTATTTCGCAAAAGCCAGGCTCAGTTGTTCTTCCAAACGCTTAAAAAATAGGCAAAAAGAAGGTTATTATCATTCTAATGATATTAATTAATTCTAAGAAATTACATCATGTTCAATTATTAAGTTCTTTTGAATATGATATCGATAATGTATAAATTTTCTTTTATTTCAATAATAAAAATACAAAAGGAATATTTTGAAAATTCGTTCCGTATTTAAATTCTTTACTAAAATTACTTCAAACTTAGTGGGGGGTTTTCTTACAATATCGAGTTCAATCAATAGACTCGATGAAGTGTGGAATGGTGTCTTTGCCTATGAAACGTTCCACATTTAGAAGTCTGATTTGACCATTTGTGTCCCAACAAGCTGACTTATAACTTTGCCATCAGATTGTTCCCCCCTCTTATTCAAAATACGTTAAATCTGAAAAAATATTGATCTTACTATACAATTATTAAGTTAATTAGTTTTAGTTTTTATTCTAATTTAATAATAAACGTACATGAAATTCCTTATGGCAATTTTTATTATTCTACAATTATAACGACGAAGCCATATGTTAAATTTAATCCTTTTAACTACTTGCATTCTTGAGTTGTCGTGCCCACATGCTTAGGAAAGGACAGAGAGACTTCGCGTACGTGGATTTAGTCCAAAATTTGGCTGAAATCTACAATTTGGGCTACACACCAAATTTAATCCTTCATACTCTTTACGTTTCCAAGTTATCGAGTTCACATTGTAGACAGACCGTCACAGTTCCGAAAATGGACATTCAGATTCAGAGAAGTCCAAAACATCGAGATATATCAAAATCTGGATGTCACATTTTTTATTATTGTTGTAGTGCACCGTGCTGCGCCATCCTATTCTGATGTATATAAGTCAGTATCCACCTCCGGACAGAGGGAATTCCTTTTGTATGATACTCGACTCGGGACCCAAAGGTCCCAGGTTCAAAGCACGCATGGTGACTCGCGGGCAACGAACACGCAGCAACTACTTTCAGTTTCACTACTAGATGGCACCAAATATCATGTACACTTGCAGCAAGTTTGATTTTTCTTGATATTAGCTTGACATGAAAAACTTGATGTAGCAACTTTGCATCAAACTTCCTGCAAAGTAACAAATCATAATCGACCAACCCACTTGAAAAACAAGTTTGCTGTGATGTTGCTATGACAAGCTTCACACCACGATTGCAAAGCAAGCTTGCTGCAAAGATGATAACACACTTACAGATAATCTTTGTCTCTGTTTTAAAAAATATCCGATTTTTAATATTATCTCCTTTTTATTGATTCAATAAATCAATGGTAATTTGTAAAAAAACTAACTTTTTTACAAAAAAAAATTGGAAAATTCTCCATCTTTTTACTAAATATGGAACTCACACTTTAAAGAAAACTATATCGCCTTTTTCTTAATGTTAAAACTTTAACTTTCGTAAACAAAATTAAACCTAAAAAACAGTCAACGTTTGTTGAAAAATAATAACTTACATTTTGTCCCATGTTAAAAGTAAATACTTTTGAACCCTAATTTCATAATTTATTCTACTTGCAAAACGTAGTTATTAGCGAAAATCGCTCTCTCTCTTTGACTTCAAATCATATTCTCAACACAAAATTTAAAAAATTAATGAAAGCAAGAAAACAGTTTAAAATAAATCGTATGCACAATCTATTAGCACAATCTTCGCCTCTCAGAGTCTAGCTGGCCGAGTGGTTAGGACGACAGGTTTGTCGCGGGCTCGAATCTGCGTTGTCTTCGTACTCTGTTTTTGCTATAGTTTGCAATGAGTTTGACGCGTGGTGACTAACTCGTTTGTGGTAACTTGTTTCAAGCATGCACTCTTGCCGTGTCAAATTTGTTGCAAGCTTGCAGATTTGCAGAGCATGATTGCTGCAAATTAAAATTGCTATCTGGCGCAGCACCACAAATCACATCAATTACATCTTCTGCTACATTCACCAGATGGCAGCACTACAACTCCTGCAACAGCGCAGCTCTTCCAATTCAAAGTCTGTGACGCATTTCATAGCACAAAGTCTGCACGTGCCTGCGCACAAACAATAGTGCCAACAATCTGCGCATATACGCGCAGCACAACACGGAAGTCCAATTATCTCTTCCTTGATATTCAGATAACATCAAACAAGCTGTGGGTTGCTCCTGTAGTGCAGCGTATTGCGCTGATGTATAATAACGGGTCTATTCTGGTACCCCCCGGTTGGTTTGAGAGACGTCACTTTTTCCGCACGTTAACAACGGGAAAAGTGACGTCTCCCAGCCCAACCGGGGGTACCAGAATAGACCCGTAAGTCAGTATCCACCTCTGGACAGAGCGAATTCCTTTTGTAAGATGCTCGACTCGGGACCCAAAGGTCCCAGGTTCAAAGCACGCACTGCCAAATTGTAATACTTTCCCTTTGTATGGACGAGTTTTCTGTTGTTTTTACTTACATTAAAAACCTTGACTTCATTTATTTAGCATTTCACTGGAATTATGTAGTTAAGGCATTTTAATGTAAACAAACAAAATAGAAACTCGTCCATACGAAAAAGAAAAAGTAAGTAAAGTTTTCTGGGACAGTGTATTGTGATGGTTAGATGGACTTCCAATAACGATTGTGAAAATTATTAATTTAAAAAAAATGTTGAAGAGTGAATAGAGGATGGGATTTCTTCTGCGATATGGACGAGTTTTTTGTTTTGTTTAAAACACTAAACTGCGGTGACTTCGTAATACCGGTATAATGGTAAGTCAATGGAATTTTCAAAGCGGAAGTCCAAAAGCCATGCAAATAAAGTCAAGGTTTTAATGTAAGAAAACAAAACAGAAAACTCGTCCATATATACAGTTTCAAATTTTAGGGGTCTATTCTGGTACCCCCCGGGTGGGTGGGGGGCGCGGGTTATTTACGGGACCCCACCCCCCCGGGGGTACCAGAATAGACCCCCCTAGTGTTACGCAAGTTGTAATGGAAGACTTTTCTGGTTTGTTTAATTACATTTTAACCTTGACTTTATCTGCTTGTATGTGGACTTCGGCTTTTAAGAGTCCATTGACTTAGCATGGCACTAAAATATAAAGAAACAAAGCAAAAAACTCGTCCATATCATCTTACACCATTAGCAACATTTTTGACTACATATTGAAAAATTTGTATATTGAAACTTTAGAAATAAATAAGTTAGATTGAAATGCGAATATACAAAGAGAATTTTTGCGAGGTATGCCGAATGCTATTATTTGCTTAACTACATGTATTTAACCGAAAGTGGCAACACAACGTACTTTTTATTTTCTTCTCTTGTTCGTAGAAAAATCACAAATTTAGTAATATCTAAAAACGCAGAAATTAAGTAACTGTCAAAGCGTGACACAAAATTGTAACTATTCTTTTAAAAAGCTGAATGGTTTTCTTCTTCTAAAAAAGTGCTCATTAGCAGTGAAGCTGTACTTTTATGATTATAGCATAAGCCTAAGCTAATTACATATAAACCAACTTCCTTGCAAAATGTTGATATCCGTGAAAATACTAAAAGGAGGGGAATGTGATATAGAGGTAAGCTTCAAAATTTTGTTAAATGTTATTAGCTATTAAATTATTAGCAATTTCCATTTTTAAATTACCTTAAATTTGAAATGGAAAGGACGTAACAGTGCAGCAATCCTGTTTATGATAGTTATACATTCTTTTGAAATAAAACCTTTAATCTGTGTCCAATTTTTGAACTATATTTCTCTGAAGAGAAATTTTACAGAAGTTACTTGAACAGGCTGTTATTTGATGTTGAATATCCGTTGTAATGACTAAGAATTTTCTAAAAATTGTTTGTTTGTTTTGGCGTTGCTTGGATTGTTTAGTAGAGTGTTAATCATAAAAATTGTTTTTTTTTTAATTCAGAAGCCAGATTTTAACCTTCTATAATTATATCTGCAAATATATGTTTTTAGAGTGTGTATGAAATTGTAATTTTTAGTAAACGATACAATCGTGGAACCATCTTATTTGTATTTTGACTTTCTTGCCTGTGATGAAAAATAAGAGTTTATTCGCGTAGTACTGATAATTTTGATAAATACTGATATATTGTATAGTATCGTGCTAGTTTGCTTTTTAAACGTATTTTGTTCTCGATATGAAAGGAAAATTTTATATTGTATTGTTCTCTTGTTAAAAATATTTTCTTTCAATGTTCTAATGAAAAAAGCTTTATGTATTTTAAAATACATGCATGTTGTATTAGTTAATGTTTTCTTAAGTTTACACATTTGAAGCATCAGTTTAAAAAATGAATCAATCGATTATGTGAATTATAAGTGTTTATTTAAAAATATGACTTTGGTTTGCTTCACAGTTGGTTGGAATAAAATCTTCAGACCTCAGATTAAAATTCAGTTATTGAATTGATTACCTTCAAAAATTGCTATATACTGTTGCTATAACTATATTTTGTTGAACCTAAAACTTCATGCTTTTAGTAACAAATTTTTATCTTCTGTTTGAAATGTTTTACTACTTTGATAAATATTTGTTTATTTAATCACTTGATCTTCTGTTTAAATTAAATTTTTTGTCTTTAAAATTATTTTTTTGTCTGACTTGTATTCTGGAATACAGCATTACAGTTTCATAATTTTCATTACAGCTTAACTGGAACTTCTCTTATTCATCTATTAATGTTATTAAGCAAAACTGGAACTTTTCTTATTCACTTCCAAACAAATTGAATTACATAAAAAGTTAGCTGAATAGTTTCTAAGTAACTTGGTCAACTGTATGTCATCATGTCAAACTTATTTTAAAAGTCAGGTGGTTTGTATTTTCGAGTTTATTATATTCTGAATTTTCAACACTGAACCATAAGATAAAGATTGTAAATAATTCACCTAAATTTTCTGGGTAAACCCGGAGTCTACGGTGCCAACCTGCTTCTTGCCAATTTTTCTTCACTCAATTTCATTTAACGTCGCCAAATACTGTTTTGGATGTGCAGTATGCTTTTTATTGCTCTCTTGCACATGCATCACCTGAAAAGGAGAGATTGCGCGTGTAATGCCTGCAGTATTTCAAGTGTGTACTGGGCAAATTTTTTAACGCCGAAAACATCAGCGGCTTTGCTTTCAGCATAGCAGGAAACTAGTAGCTACGCTTTTTCATTGAATGTTAGGAATCTAGGTTTTAAAAAAAAAATTCTGAAAATGAGAATTTCCACTCGCAATACCTGCGGCATTTCAAGTGTGTACCGGGCAAATTTTTTAACCTGAAAAAACAGCTTCTCTTTCAGCATAGCGGAATACTCATAGCTTCACTCATTCATTGAGAAACAAAACACACAGAATAATATACACAGTACTGAACCAATATTCAAACCTAAGAATTCCAAACGAAGTTTCATTCAAATTCGAATGAATTGACCAATCATGTCGAAGAGATGAACAAAACAGTCCAATTGAAACGAGGCACAATATAGCGTGATGCTCAAAAAACTGATGAGAAGATCAATTTGCGCACATGTTACTCGTTAAAACCATCATTGCACAACAAAAACAAATGTTCTCTCATTTCCGTTCTTGGTGGCAAAGAGTTGGCGATCCTAAGAGGAACGAAGTAGGTGGGCACCGTAGACTCCACATTAACAATTTTTTGCCGCAAAACAAAGTTTACAATCTTGTTACTATTTAGAGCTTTATGATGAAAAAAGAACCAACCGCATGCTATTTTAATTGATTGGCTGTGGAGTAGTAATCAGTCTTTTGGAATTTGTTCAATTATTCATTTTAGTTATCTTCATTATATCTATATCATGTTTTTTTTTTTTTAATGGAGTCAGTTTATGGCTATATGGTACACATCAAGCAAGCCCAGCTGGTTGGTATCTAGAAGTCGGAACACACTCAATTTCATCGTCAATATAGCGGATCATGCAATCATACACATCTGTACTTCATTAGCACGTATCTTGCTTTGGCGACTTGGCAATGTTTTAATAAGAGTGTGTTCTAACTTTTAGATTTTAACCGCCCAGCCAATTTCATTTTGAAACTCGTTGCTTATTTTGCAGCAAGAGAATGGGTTTGTTATTGAGACACTTCTCAGTTAGATAGATGTTGGGTGATATCGCAATTATGTTTCATGTGATAGGGAGATTACATAAATTGGCTTTATTTTGTCTCCATTCCTTTGGATTTCAGAATTTAAATATATTTTACTGATGGATTATGGCTTATTCTTGAGGATTTATTTTTATGTTACAAAATTTCCTTGCCTTGGTTTAATTTCAGTAATAGGTGGTTTCTTTTAAAGCTCTTTGTAATTTTTTCACCTCATGGCAGTATAACCTTTCCTTTCAAAGAGGACCTGGCTGTACTTAAGAACATGGTGCGGTCACCAGAGTTGATTTTTTTGTGGGAGGGGGTGTGATTTCTCACCAAATATGGCAGTCATGGATATTTTTAATGACTTCTTACCAATTTTTATCGCCATTCAAGATAATGGACGTTTGGGGTGGATGGCACTATGTCACTGTGTTTGGTGAGAGACTGCATCATATCCTTAAGTCTTACTGAGGACCTCTCTGCAGGTTGGTAATTACTGAACTAATGAAATAAATGTACATACTATTTAGGATGTAACTAATATTGGGTCTTAAGCCCATTTGCCAAATATTCAGTTTCCGTGCAAAAATATCTCCTAACATTTATTCAGCTTTAAGTTGCATAGTATATAAGTGCATTTAATAATGTTACACATCATTTATCATTGAACCTAAAGTCTGAAATTATGATCAAGAACAATAATTCTTCAACATTTTCAGGAAGAAATCTATCCTGTTTAGTTTCACATACATTAATAGTTTCAGGAAAAAAAATACTCAATATGCTTACTGTGCTTGCAGGAGCTAGTAGATATTTTCTTACTAAATTTGCAAATCTTGGGAAATTTCTCAGCATTTTTTCCCTTCCATTTAAATGGACACTTTATCTTAACTATTAGAGGTTCTTTATCAAAATAGGAATTTACTACTACTAATTTTAATTTATGCACTGAATTTTCAGCCAAGATTGTCATTGTAATGTTCTGCAATGACGATTCTAATTTCTGTGAAACAATCCTAAAATTTTATAAAAATACATCAACATGTTAACATTTTTTTAATAACAAAAAATCAATTTTATTATTCATTAATTTTTTAATTTAAAATTTGAGAAATATTTTATTTACAATCAAAAGTGATTTGTTTTTAAAAAGTGAGTATTCTGCTTGAAATTAGGCCATTACATCCCTAATATTGTATATCATTTGAGTAATAAACAATACTAACTATATTTGTTTAAGAATATATGTTACGGTAAATGTGGATAATCGGTTATTATATATAACTAGCCACCTTTGGTGACCAGCTTGTTCATCGGGAATATAATTTCAACTGAATCTCGTGTGTAATTTTATATTCGTGGTTCCCTTGACATAATAATTTTTATCTTCACGTTGCAATAGACACTTAACCCACGTTCTTTTCATAGCCGACTTTACTTTCTTATTCCTTATAAATAAAACGGCTCTCTTAATCATATTGCAAATTGATGACCTGTAAAAAGTAATGATCTGCATTTTATGTCAACATTTTAGTCAGTCAATTTGTGTAATACATTTAGAAACTAATTATATTTGGATAAATTTTTCTGCATTACACAAGAATACAAAAAAATTTGGACTCAAATTAATCAATTGTAATGAATTTAAAATATTATCTTTATCATTAAAAGGTTTTATACTTAATTCAGAGAATCATTCCTGTTGCTTCAAACACTACTTTGCTATTGATTGCAAGATGAGCTTTTTAAATCCTTTTCTTCTAACCGTAAATGACTAACAATGGCTACTCTTTCATTCTTGACAAATGTCTGCAAAGGGGGCGTCACCCTTCCTGGAATTGCTGTGAACAACAGGACGATTCCACCCCGGGCTCTGAGGCAACTGAATTCTCTCTCTAGCTGGGCTCGGAGAGATGACCTGTTTGCTCCCCGCCCTTCCTCCCAACCTTTGGTTTCTCCCGTTCGGTCGAAAAGAGAGGGTCTCCTTGAGCGACCTTGACTGCAGTTAATGACAATTAAAAACCTTGTAAAATTGAAATTATCGCACAGTACTCATACTAATATCATTGGAAAGATAATTGTTTGCACTTTAAATTGGTATAAAAATCATTTTCATGCGATTATTCTTTCGGAATTTATTCACCAAAAAATGGCCAAAATTTGCTTAATTTTTAATGGTCTGTTCTGTAGTCTGCCAACAGCCCTCACAAACTACCAACTATCTCACAACCTAAGAAAATCCTCTTCGGTCAGGTATCCGTAGCTTCCCCTAGTATCTTGTTTTACCCCGAGTGCAAAGGTCATAAGAAACGAAACAGAACCACGCAATTATTGTAGTAAATCCTTATTCTTCTATATGGTGTAAATCCTTAGTAAATGTGTAATAAGCTGGTCTAAAAATGGTTTTCAAAAGTATAATGATTTTTAAATAAGGATAGTTTAAATTCATATGAACATTGGAGACGTGACATCATAAAATAAATAAACCTTCACAGACGAAGTGAATTTAACAACAGCAAAACAGAAGCTATGACCATTCTTTTATCGTCCCTAGTGTGGAGAATAATTCAGGATTTGTGCACTAGAAAGAAGAATTAATAACAAAATCAAAATATCCTGTTTTACCCCACTCTCCCTTACTTATATATTGTGACAAAATTACTTTGTGGGTGTACGTGAATGCAATCCAATAAGCAGGATTAAAAAAATTAAGCTCTTTATTTTACAAATATTCACAAGCAAAGAAATGTAGCACAAGTATTAACACAGCACTAGTAAAAATTCACAACAGAGATTACCAATAAATCTCAACACAATGCTCAAAGGTTTCTTGTTAACTCACTAGCTTGCTTGCAGGTCAAATTCCAACTCCCTTCTTGGCTTGAGAGCTTGCCTTTTATACTTTTCAACAGGAAGTGACTTCATTACGTAGGAAGTGACATAATCTCTAGAAAGTTCATGAAACCAATAGAAATAGCTTGAAAATTCGAGGTCCTTCTAGAAAATTCTGTTTGCCGCCAAGTCGCCAAATTTGTCGCTAAGGTCGCCAAGTCTAGCATCTCAGGGAAACGACTTTATAGCTTTGTAACATTGCTCCCCTCTTCAAAGACTGCACGTCCCGGCAGTCTCATTACATAGAACTATGATCAGTAGCTCTGTATGGAGCTAACCGATTTATATGGATGACTTTTGGCTTAGCGTTGGGCGACCTCTGTACCCTGTAGACAACATCGTTCAGTTTCTTGACAATAGTATATGGTCCTTCCCAGTTCTGTTGTAACTTGGGACTCAGGCCTCTTCGTCGCTTCGGGTTATACATCCAGACTAGATCTCCCTCCTTGAAATGGTGGTCTGTTGCTCTGGAGTCGTAACGAATCTTCATTCGTTCCCTGGACAGTTCAACTTGCTCTCCGGCAGATGCCTGTACGCTTTCCAAACGTGCCTCTGAATTAGTCGGCGAGGAAGGCGTATCCCTCGGTCTTCCAAAGAGAATGTCACAGGGGAATCTTAGCGTCCAATCAGAAAACGTCTTTGCTGGAGTCCTTCCAGTTACCGACTTTCTTTGTTTTGTTTTCGGCCCTTTTCGGGCTCCGCAAGCTTGGCATTCCCAACACCATTTCTCAACGTCGGCGCGAAGTCGGTCCCAGTAAAATCGCTCCCGAGTTTTACGCAAAGTTGTCATGACTCCAAAATGTCTTCCACTTGTGTTCACATGAGTCTCTCGTAGAACTTCTTGAATTCTGCAATTCGGGAGAATTAGTTGTCGTCGATAAAAGCCTCCATCATTACTCTCCCACTTGCGATATAGAACACCATCTTTAAGATATAAGGAGTTCCAAAGAGCCCAATATCGTTTGGTTGCAGGACTCTCATGAGCTATTTCTTGCCAAGATGGTCGATCTGCCGAATTTAGTTTCATCTTCAGAATTGGTCTAATATCTGGATCTTCCAGCTGTGTTTTTTGGATCTCACTTAAAGACCATCTGTTTTCAGTTGCCATGGTTAAGGCTTCCACAGAAATATCTGTTTCCGTTCTGAACTTCTTTTCAGCATTAATGAGTTGTGCTAAAAACAGAAGTCATTAGAATTTACATTCTCTTTCCATCAGAGGTTCTTTTGCATTGTTGTGTACTGCCTGAAAACAAAGAAATTTTCTCCGATCCTGTTCATATCTCGTTCTTCTCCGGGTCTACCATAAATTTAAATTTTTGTAGAAAGTCCAGGCCGAGTATACAGGAATCAGTGATATCAGCTATGTAGACTCTATGCTGGAATTTTCTGGATCCACATTCGATTGAAGCATCAAGTTTCCCTTGTATCTTTGCTTTTTCACCTGTGGCAGTCTTAAGGGTCAAATTTGGAGCCGTATAAATAAGTCTTTCACTTTATGGGCCAGGTCTGCTCTTAAAAGAGTTATATTCGTGCCTGTGTCCACCAAAAACAAACACGGGATATCACAAATCGATCCTTTCAGATAGAGTCCATTTCCCCCACCGCTAAGTGTAGAAACTTTCAGTCCTTCTTCAGGGGATTTATTCAGAGTAGGTATCTTTTGTTCCGCAAGACGACCGCAAGTCAATTTTCTTGAGTGAACGTCATTCACTTGGCACGCCCTCTGTACATGCCCCTTCTTAAAGCACTTCCAACAAGTCAAGTTCAGATTTCGCCGAGGAGCGTTCTGTTCAGCAGCAAGACTCTCCACTAATTTTTCCAACGCTTTCAATAGAGATTCAAATTTATCATCTCTTTCTTTCCAAGTGTCATCGTCTGCCTCCATTGACCTTGCGTGTATAGAGATCTTTGAAGCAGTTTTCGCAGATTCAAATTTCATGCTATATGCCAAGGCCAATTTCAAATCCGTAAAGTCCATTAACCTTGTTGAAAGTTGCGTTTCTTCGTCTCTGATGCCGTCGACGAAGTACTGAGCTGCTAAACTTTCTCGAACATCCAGAGGGCACTCGGCGTAGGCCAGACTCATTAGTCGTTCTACATTGGCAGCCAATTCTTGAAGGCTTTCTCCTAGTTTCTGTCTTCTTATTTTTAGTTCAGTTCTATAAAATTGTGTCAGATGGCTGTCTCCAAATCTGGATTCCAAAGCCTTCTCAATGGTCGTTAGATCTGTCAACTTATCAGCTGGAATTCCTTGAAGAACCTCCGTCGCTGATCCTCGGAGCGATGCCACAAGTTGACTGGCTTTCACAAAGTCTGTCCATCCATTTGTAGAGCTGACGACGTTGAACTGAGTCTTGAAGACTGTCCATGATGTTTGTCCGTCAAATGTCAAGGATTTTATAGTCGGTCTGGGATGCATGAATTCTGGACTTGCCGAGAAACTGAATGGTCTATCCTCGAGTTTACTGAGCCTCCTCTCAATCTCGCCGATCTTCCCTTGAACTTTGTGCTCCACCTCCTCAATCTTCCCTTTAACTTCGCTCTTCATGTCCTCGACCTTCATTTGAACTTTTTCCTCTACTTCATCAATCTTTCTCTGGACCTCATCCTTTACTTCGTCAATCAATCCTTTCATTTCTTCTTGTCCTTTCTCCATTCTCTCTTGTCCGGATCGCATCTCTTCCTGCCCAGCTTCCATTTTCTGCACCAATCCGGCTTGTCCCGCTTCCATTTTCTGTTCCAATCCGGCCTGCGCAACATTCATCTCTTCCTGTCCAGCCTTCATCTCTGCCATCATGGCAAACAGCTTTTCAAATTGTTTGTTCATCGATCTGGTCAAAGGTCCGGTCTCTGGCATTCACAGGAAAATTAAAAAGATCCCACTTCTGACACCAAATGTGACAAAATTACTTTGTGGGTGTACGTGAATGCAATCCAATAAGCAGGATTAAAAAAATAAAGCTCTTTATTTTACAAATATTCTCAAGCAAAGAAATGTAGCACAAGTATTAACACAGCACTAGTAAAAATTCACAACAGAGATTACCAATAAATTTCAACACAATGCTCAAAGGTTTCTTGTTAACTCACCAGCTTGCTTGCAGGTCAAATTCCAACTCCCTTCTTGGCTTGAGAGCTTGCCTTTTATACTTTTCAACAGGAAGTGACTTCATTACGTAGGAAGTGACATAATCTCTAGAAAGTTCATGAAACCAATGGAAATAGCTTGAAAATTCGAGGTCATTCTAGAAAATTCTGTTTGTCGCCAACTTTGCCGCCAAGTCGCCAACTTTGCCGCCAAGTCGCCAAATTTGTCGCTAAGGTCGCCAAGTCTAGCATCTCAGGGAAACGACTTTATAGCTTTGTAACAATATATAGTATACTGGCTAGTTTTTAAAAAAATAAAATCATTGTCTTCAACTTCATGTTCCAGGTTTCTGCCACTGCCTCAATCAACAGCGTCAAGCAGATTGTTGCTCAACAACTCAGAATTCCAGTAGATCAGCAAAAGCTTGTATTCAAAGGAAAGACCCTCTTAGGTAATTTAAAGTATTTCCATATTTAAAAGTAGAACTGTTTTTGTTTTAAATTGATCTGACATTATTTTTATCATAAAATTAATATACTGTATTAATTATGCTGTGAAGCTGTATCTATACAGTAGATAGTAAGACTTAAGATTGCTAATCACGTGTTAAGATTGCCCAAAGTCTGCCATCTTTGGTGGAGAGTTTTCACTGGGAAAAACATTCAATTTCAACTTCTTGGGCTTGCAATAGAAATTATCACGATTTCCACATGTGGCACATAATCAAAAAAGAAAGGGGAAAAAAAAAAAAACTTTAGTGACTGCACCATTAATTTTAAGTCTAACTTAAGACTCTTAATTATCTGGCCTAATGTGGTGGATAGACAGACCAGACTTAAAATTTTAAAAAATGGATTGGTCAGTTTTATAAATGTTATTTTCTTACCTGTACCTTTAGAAACACAATTTTTTATACCAAAACCAATTCTCATTCATATTTTCTGACCTGTTTGTTCAGGACAGTACTTATAAATGTTTGTCGTGTAGTACATGTTTTAAAAATTTATTGATTGAAAAAGAATTTGAAGAATAAAAATATTGTACACATTTTCAGATAAATTTTATTATTTGCCACTTATGTGTAGGAAACATAAAATCATGTGCACAGTAGAGTATGAATACATATATTTTAAAAATAAACTAAACATTAAAATGAAAAGTACAAGTTTAATTTTTACAAAAATGATGGAGAATTACTTTTTTAACTAGACTGGATAGTACAGATAGTCAAATCTGTTGTATGCATAAATTTAATAAAAAGTTTTTAAAAAATATACAATTTCTTTTTAGAACTTTAATAAAAGTATTTCTTCTTATTTTTTGTTCTTATATTTGTAATTTATTAATTAATATTATGGAACCTTAAAATCAATTTTCTCAAATTCACTACAATTTACCACTCGTATGGAATTATATAATTAAATCATTCGGTTGAGTGATAATTAAGTTCTGAAAATGTTTAAATAATGCATTGTCATCGATAATACACAAGTGTATGACGTTTAAGTTCTCTATCACGTCATTAAGTGAGTATAAAATCAATTACAGAATTCCTTCTTTACAAACATGAAACATTTCAAGCTAAATAAGTTTGTAATAAATCATTGTTTGTTTGTGCCAGCATCACATCCAGATGGGTGAAGCAATTTTGATGAAACCTGTAAATATATTTCTGATAGCACAACTAAAAAGTTCTGTAAGGGTAAATTGAGCTTTAATATACCTTCTTCTGTATAAGTGTGGAACTGTTTAAATAAATTAAGCAATTTATGGAATCATTAGCATGACATATTTTAAGCAGTTCATTAAAAATACTATGGAGTTAATATTCTCTAATCAGCTTTTTAGGATAGCTTTCCTTAAAGCATGTAAGGATATGTGTCCAGAACAGTGCATAATTTTGATGGAACATGGTAGTTTACATGCTTCTAACTTATTGGAACCTGACTTACTCCCTTCTGGATTGGGTGGGGATGAGTCATTGAATTACATTTAATAAATGGACCGATGGAATTTGGTTGGCATGTTTCTTCCTGTCAATCAAAATATAATGAGGTTAAATATTTTGAAATCAACTTGTGGTAACTACACCTAGGAACTCTAGGACTGTGTCTCACGAACAGTTGGAGTGATTTTGATGGATCTTTAAACACGTCTTGCAATAGTCAATTAACCTTCCAGAGATTGCAGGCATCTGACCCCTATTCCTTCGGATTGTTTCCTTTTTGTTCTTGGTTTTCCACTCTGGATGGTGTCTGTCGGATGCCAGGTGACCCATGATTAAACTCGGAGGCATAACCTGTCCTTGGTTAAAAATTCTTTAGGATGAAATCAGCCCTCTTACTCCTGCTAGGTAGTGTGGAGGAAGGCCGTTCAAGTACATTTGGCAAATGTATTGTTTGAGATGGAATTTAATCTTGTGTTAACTTTTCTTGGGTTATTCAAGGTGTGTGTTTAGAATGACTAGAGAGATTTTATTAAATGTTTTAGAAATACCCGGAATGTTCTAGAAATTTATTAAGTATCCAGAAACTTACTGAACCTTTTTTTTTAAACGTCTAAGGAAATGAATGAAATACTGTATAATCAAATGATAAAAAAATTATTATACTTTTAATTTCTAAATTATTTTATTCAAATTAGAGCAATATTCTACTGAGAAGAAAATATTAATAAAACTGTTATTTTTATAACATTGTTCCTTCTCTTCTCTCCCACAAGATTGTGATAAGAAAAACACTGAGCAATGCGGGTATTGTCCTATATATATATATAAAAAGTATTAGAATCTATACTGGTGAATATTTTCAATTAATTATTTGAAATAAATTTGCCCGTATATAGAGAAAATGCAATTGGTTGAATTCACTTTTTAAATGTTTGTATTTGTAAGTAAATTCTCAAGTTTTTTTTTTTAGATTAAATTATTATACAGACCTGCCAACTTTCCCGCTTTTGGTGGGAGTCGCCAGCATTTTAACAATTTCGCCCTCCTCCAGATTCTCGCCGATTTCCTCCCACTTTTTAGTATTTTCAAGAAATTGGAGCAAATAAATAGTAAAAAGCTATAAAAGAACGGCAAAAGAAAAATCCAGCACTGCCGCGACTGTGTTCTTCTCAAATCTCGAATGCGTGATGTCATCTTTCTCACTGATATATATTTTTATCTGGAAAAAAAGCTCTAAACGAAAAGAAAAATTAAAAATGCTTCAATCCATGCATGATGCCGAAAGTAGAAAAATTTCGAAGCATGTGCACACATATTGGCTTTCTGTAACTCGTTGTTTAGCAAGATTAGTTGAGCAATGGAATCCAATGACATCCTTTTTAAAATCAGAAATTCACAATGATGGCAGCAGCAGTGCTAGTGGATTGAGGGACTATAAAATCCTCAAATTAAATCAGTCCTGTTTAAGCTGACCTAGGTCTGAATTTCATCAGATTTTAATAAAGCAGTGTGTTTTTTCTTGTTAAACATCCTGCCTTTGTTCGAAATTCCAAATACCAAACTGCAGTCAATTACACCCCATATTTATATCCTACATAAATTGTTATTGGATGTGCTGAAAACATTTTTTTTTTTTTTTCAAAATTCCTTGTGCCATCCATTGTTAAATCGGCTAAAAATTTACTTAACATCAATTTATAAAGAAAAAACTAGTCAAAAGAGTGATTCTCATTTAGTGCTTGGTTATTCTGCTTCTAAAATTGTTGAAACTTTGAAGCCTGATGAAAAAGAAATTTTCTCCACAATTACTCTTTTTCACAACTTTATGCGATTATATGAAATGTAAATTTCCTTTTGAAAGTGATATCTTTTTGAATGCTGAAGTTGCTGATATTAATTCAATTGTGGATACTTCATTTGCCAGCTTAAAATTTTTTGTTGACACGTTTCCTTGTCTTTTAACTTTACAACATACGAACTTTGACTCAGCTATTGGTTCCTTACAAAATGAATTTTGTGCATTTCAGATGGATGATTCACCAGATGAAATAAAAGAAGAAAAAATATAGATATACACTGGTCTAAAGTTAGAAAATTAATGGGTCCTGATCAGGGTTGCGGCAATTTAAATCAGTTGATTAAATCACTGATTTAAATCACTTTATTTTAAATATCAAGTTAATCTGCTTTAATGAAATAAAATTGTTCATGTATCTTTAAATAGTGATTTTAAAATATTTTTAAATGTATATTTAAAGAAAGAATATATAGAACATAAAAATAGTTCATTGAATTGATGTAACTAAAATACTTCCATATCTATTTTTGAGAACACAAGAAAATTAGATTTTAAATAAATCTCTAATGAGCAACACAATAAAATGCAAAGTATGAGATGCTTGTTTTTTATAAAATAAAATAAATATTGTGAAAGGATACATGTTCAGAAATAAAGAACATAATAAAATACAGTGAGTTTCATTTTAATATTTTAGAAAACTAAATAGTGTTGGGGACAACAAAGTTTTTATATTGCAATAATGTTCAAATGTAAATTAAGTAATACATATAAATGTTCCAAAAGAAATACAAACATCTACATTTATACTATGATCTATACTTATAAAAGGCAATGTTTGTGTGCAATGTCCAGACGAATCTATTGCACTTACAGTTATAAAATTTGGCACACTGGTAGTCCTGATGGTGACTCAATGCACATGGAAGCCTGAATTTAAAAATTTAATCTTGAAAATTTTTTATTAAGAGAAAGCTTCAAAACTTATGTTTGTAATGAAACAAATGAACAGCTTAATGTAAAATTCTCCAATATTCTAACATACAATAATATTCTATAGTCAAGAGATGTAATTTTTATTATATTGTTCCTTTTTTCCTTAATAAAATTGTCTTATATTTCAAAACTATATTATTCTTTATATTTTATTCAGAAATATTTTTTAAATAGTTGTTACATGTTTGAATTAAATTTTTGTAATGTATGTTTTTTTAAAAGGAAGTGCAGCTTAATGACTGGTATGTATTATATATATATATATATAATTCTATGACTGTAGGGCTCACTGTCTAATATATAAATGTTAAATATATATAGTTTAAAAAAATCATTAAAATAAAAAAAAAATCTTGATTTAAATCAAATAAACCGTTCTTTTTTTGAAAAAAAATCGACAACCCTGGTCCTGATGGAAAATTTAAATATGAAATTTTATCCAAAGATATGATTGGAATTTTGACCATTCCACTCAGCAATGCAGAGTATGAGCTGGTTTTTAGCTTAGTTACTAAAACGCACACAAAATTTAGATCCTCACTTTCAAATCAGACTTTGGGAAATTTGTTGACTGTGAAGTCAAGAATGCAAGAGCCTTGTTTTAAAAGAGAATTTGATGTTCAATTTTTAAACAGGGTAAAATCTGCAACAACTTCTTCTTTAAAGGAGTAAAGGTACATTATCATGTAATTTGTAAATAGGACTTATTTGTTAGTAGAACTCAACTATAATTATGAAAAAATCAAGAAATATATATGTAATTCCATAAATTAAAGCTCTGAAGTACAAAAAAATATATATGTAGGTAAGTCAAGAATTTATATTGGTAATATTGTCTAGATGTAAAATATGTATGGAAGATTGATAACTAAAAAAAAGTCTTTTAAAAAAACTGATAAGCTTATTTTAAAAACCCAGCTAAGCAATTTCTAAAAATCAATACGTTTTCATTTATTCTGTAAAAAAAATAAAATTTTGAGAAAAATATAGCCAAAATAAATATTGCCTCTTTAGGTCCCCCTCCACCTTATTTGTACATAAGTTAAATAAAGTAATTGTTGGCCCTGCTGCGTGTGTATGTATAACTGAAAATGTCTCCCTCTTTTTCAAATCTGGAGGTTGGCATGTATGACCGTGTGGTTTTGTACTTTTATAAGTTATTCATTTGAATATTGCAAGTGTTGGGTGCTAAATCTTCTTTACCTCATGCACATATTTTGAAATGGCAATACAAATTTAATTGTAACCTTAAAATTTTTTTAAGCGACCTACTTAGAGGTCAAGACTCATTGTTCAAAAAGATTTATGTCTGATTGTGCTTAATGGTTCAGTCAATATTAAATAACAGTGAAATACTGATGGTCGTTTTTACTCTCCTTTCTACCTATCTTATATTAGAATTTGTTGAATTAAATTTTGAAATTATACATTGATATTGTAACGAAAGCAATAAATTCTCATTGGGTTATTGACATTTTCAGATTCCGAAACTTTGTGCGATTACAACATTGTGGAGGGAAACAAACTTCATCTCTTCGTTTTAAAAGATACTTCTGCCGAGGCTGAAGAATCCTCTCCAGACTTCTACGAACAGCTACAAAAATTCTTAGAAAAACATTTCAGCCCCTCCGATGCAGAAAAAGTCTTAGAAGAATTCCGCAAAGTAAGTTCCATTTGTAAATTGATGAAATTATAATCTTGTCCATATACCTACATATTTTTCTGTTTTGTTTTCTTTTTGTATGTTTGAATTATTTCTTGGATAATCAAGAAGCTTTTTTTTTTTTTAATATTATGTAAATATTTTGCCTCCTGTTTGGATGCCGTTAATAATATAAATTAAAAGCATATTTTGAAATGCGCTTGTGTAACAAAATATACAATACTTTTCTGTCAGATCAGCAGTTGATGTTGAGTGTATATCAATAAAAAAATACCACTTTGCATCAATGGCCATAATCTGCACAAAGTATAGAATCCAGAGCATCTTGTTTGCACATTTTGCAATGCAAAGATATGTTTTTCATGTTAGGCACACATTTTGCTAACTCTTGCTAATAGGGAAAGTATAAGATGTTCTTATAGATTAACCATTTATGCTTTTAACTTTGTTTCAAGCTATAAATATTGTTACTAAGATATTAATACTATTGCAATGTTAAAGAAATATTATTACTATATGTATAATTAGAATTATCTTTTATATTATATTTATACAAATTAAGACTAATCTTAATTTGAATAGAACACACAGTTTAAACTTTGTTCATACACGTAACACACCTTACATATCCATGCAATCTCCATGAAAGGAATAAGGGAAAGAAAGATGTTGGTATTACAACTAAAAAATCTGGGTTCCTATTGAATATATTTCAAACATTGAAACTGGTGTTTTGTAAATAATGGAGGGGAAAAAAAAAAAAAATCAGAATGGCACGTCATACCTATCTTATAAGAAATGTAGTAAGACATCTGACAATTACTGGAGCATATTTTTTTTATGCATGTATCCCTATTATATATATTTTTTAATTTTACGACCAAGTGATTTGGTTGTACTTAAATGGGAAAGTTGTATATTCCTCCAGTTGTGAAAATTTCTGTTATAGACGTAAAATTCTTTAAAATGGCATAATATTGAATTTGTTTAATATCTACAGTAAAAAAAAAAATAATAATTGCTTTTTTTGTGAAGCAGAATTTTAAAGGATGTATTTTATAAAATTAACAATACTCCCTTTCTTAATTGAACATACATGTTATTTAGAAAATTAAGTATAGTTCTTAATTTAACTTTAAATTTTGTTAAATATTATATTCTACTGTGTGTAATATTTAATTCTATTATGTTAAATAAATCTTATTTTGAAATGAATGGCTAGAACTTGTATCTGTTTATATAACAAAAACATAAATAATCTAATTCTGAAATTTCAGATAGTGTTAATTTGGATCCAAACTTTGTAACTTTTTGTATTTATGAGCCATTTTATGGCTTAAAAATGTATGGTGCCAAAAAGTCTACTGCAGAATTGAAGAAATAACTAATCAATAAAATTAAAATTGATTTGTCAAAACTACAGTTGACTCCCATACAATGCAGTTAAAAAATTATTCATTGCCTGAAAATGTTTTATAGGAAATTGCACAGTTTGGGAAAATTATAGGAGTCTACTATAAATAAATATATCATATTGCGGGATTTCTTAAGCATGTGTTAACATAATATGCATGCTTTATTTAGTAGTCTACTGTATTTGACAAATTGAATGAAAATTATTCAAGTAAGGATGGTTTTTAGTTGCAAAGGTTTTATTGTTAAAATCGAGCACCTCCTTCCAAACTTCACTTGATTTTCCTCATTTCTTTGCTTCTGAATAACATCTGTCTTAAATAACTAGAAAATCGCCCATTATGGTATGACGGGTGCAAATTGCCTCTTCATTCGAGAGATTTCCCATCAAATTTGATGTGTTTAAATAGATATATATGCGAGAGAAATGTTTAGCATATTGTAACGTCCAAACTATATCACACGCATGATATACCACTGATGTAATTTACTACTTTCTAATAAAAAAATGGAAATTAATTTGAAATATACAATTAATATAATTTAAAATTTCTCAGGAACTATTGATCATAGCGAGATAAATTTTATATCAATCAATAAAAAATTTTATTTCACTATTTTAGAGCTATTAAATTTGAAATTAGAATAACAATTATTCTTTTAAATTTAAATTGCTGAAATTTAGGTTCTCTAACAATGAAATAATGCTGTTTAACGTCTCTCATTGCTATGGTGCGAGTGTTATTGTTGGTGATGTCAGATCGTTACCAAGAGACAGATTTGGGCTATTATATTAGTAATGCTCAAGTGTTTGTTTTATCAATTTCATAATGGTTTTGCCAATTCTCCATTATAACTAGATATAAGTTGATTTTTAAAATTTGTAAATTTTTGTCCTCATCAAGTTAAGCCATAAAAGAAATCCAGATCTTTTGCTGCATGTATTTGAGTTTATTTTGAAAATCTCACTTGAAATAAATGGTGCATTAAAGACAAAGTAGCTTTGGTTCTATTGATGAATTAAAAATGACAATGAAATTATGGCATTTTATTTTTCTGACATATCTTGAATGATTCATTCTTCTAGAAAACATTTAGCAAAAGTGTTATTTATTAATTTCAATTCATCCTGTCATCTTTGAAACAAGTCTGGGTGGATCGATCTTGTCCTGCGCATTGGCGTAAAATATTGTTATGAAAATTGTCAGGTGGGTGTGCACTGGAAGCAGTCCAAAAAGGAGGATAATGGAGAATGACACTTTATTCACGAATATTCCAAAAAACATGAGGTATAGGAAACGAGAATAACAGCAATAACACAAACAAAAGTGCTCAGCACCTAACAGCTGACCAACTTGCACTGCAATCAAGACTCCAAAGATATTATTGATTCTTCGTTTGGTTGGTATTTATACCAAGGTTAAAGGAGAATGATGCTTTATTCACGAATATTCCGAAAAATACGAAGCACAAAAAACAAGAAAAACAGCACTTTCACAAATTAGTGACACAACAGACAGCAAATCACTGATAATAATAGCAATAGCACAAACAAAAGCTCTCGGTGTCTAACAGCCAAACCAACTCAAATTTCAAACAAGACTGCAAAGAGATTATTGATTCCTTGTTGGCTCAGTATTTATACTCTTTTCCGACAGAATGTGACGTTGCATAGAAACTTCTCGAAGAGTCCCCATGACTCCTTTACCAGCAGAGATAGACAACAGTTCTAGTATTTTCAGGGACCTTCAATTTGTTGCCAGGGTCAGGGGGTATTGGCTTGACCACTCTGATAGCTAGCTAGTAAGAAACTCTGTAAATGTCTCTTTCCAAACATAAAACTAAAATTGCTGGGAAACGACATTATGAATTTACAATAATATTATGTAATTTACTCTTTTTTTTTTACAAATACTAGCAGATTACCCGGCATTGCCCGGTTGTTTTCTTATCAAAACCTTGTTATAGAGAGGAAAAGGAAAATTTTAAAAAACTGCAAGTACTTTGTTATATGTGTGATTTATAAATCACACCCACTATTAATGGGTTAACTATAGGATCATTCCATGTCAAGTGATCCAGAGCTGGTTGCTTGACCATTTTATCAAATGATTATTTGTATATTGATTATTGACCATTTCATAATTGGAGAGTCCAAAAAGACTAATTTTAATTTTTTTATCTTTTTCTGAATACCGATGGCAGCCATTTTTGTTTTACAAAACATGCTGATTTTTGCGTTTGTAGGGGTATGCGTTAACTTATATTACTCGGAACTGGTGAACCTGAGGTTGATGAAGCAAAAACCAGTTTATTCAGGAAGATACAGTCTTTATCATCTCCAGTACACATTTAAGGAAAATTTTATCCCAAATAGCAAAAATCAGCTTAAAAGTTTGACTTTAAAAATGACAAATTTTCAATTTTTGAAGGCATATACTTCCCAAAAGGAATCTATTCCCATATTTTTGTGGGGATGTGTAGCTAGCTACCTTATAGTACTGTATTTACAAAAAATTTCAACCCTGAGATTTGCTTCTTTTAAGAACTACAAGCTTTCAAATCCGAAAATTTCAAAAAAAAAAAAATCAAGATTTTTGACACCTTATATCTTTGTTGGGGCAAAGTTTAAAAATCTGAAATTTTTACAGATAAACCCTCTACAGTGTATTATATTGCTGTAAAAATTTCATGTTTGATATTTATCTACAAGTCAAGTTAGAGGGCTTTAAAAATCCCATAAAAAAGTATTTTTTGCCAAAAATGATGGAGCATATATTTGACTAAGTACTATTCTTATCATTAATAAATTTTAATATGATATAACTACTATTACATATAAACTTACCTTTTTTTACATGAAGTAGCTTGTGCACCCTTTAAATGCATAATGAAGTTGAAAAATTTGAATATGTTTCATGGTCACTTTAGGTTCCACAGTATAATTGAGGCTTCTCTATTCACTTATTTTATAACACAGTTTTTACTATGGTTACCATTGTTAAAACATTTTAAAACTTCAAATAAAACTATTGATATATTATTTACAACTAACACATCACAAAAGTATGGATATACTTAGTTTTAGGGGAATGTTATGTGTCCTTTCAGTAGTTGTTGTAGTTCTCAGGCACTTAGTTTCTTGAACCCTTTATCTACTGCATTATGAACTACTGAAAATTTCTTCATAAATATATTTTTTTTAGCTGCCATATTGATAATTAAAAAACATAAAAGAAAAAAATCTCCTCGGTGCGAAATTTAATTTATTAGAACTAATTAATTAAAGTGGTACTTAAAAGTACCGTCAGTACACTATGCATAAATTTCCTCATAATAGAAAAAAATTATGGATGATATTTCTAATGAAATTTAACCATTAAAAATGCTAAATAACCAAAAAACACTCATAAGAAAACAAAGAAATTATCAAATTGACATAATTTTATTTTATACCTAATAAACAAATTTGATGATAATCATAAAAATATATCAAATTGACATATTTTTATGATTATCATCAAATGTGAATTTCAAGGTAGAAATTCACATTTGATGATAATCATAAAAACAATTTTTTTTTCATTTATGCACAAAAATATACTACAAGTTGAGCATTTTGAATATGGTTTTGATTGAATATTTTTGAGTGCACAGAATTCACAACGTCCTCGATTCGACACGAATGTTGGCCAGTGGCATCCTCTATTTTCTAAACGAACATCATTAGAAACAGACAAATTTCCTTTTCTTCTCTTTTTTGCACAAAAAGTTTGTTCATCTCCATTAGATTTAGGTCTCCCTATTCGTTTTGGTTGTGGTTTTGATTTTGTTAGTAATCCTTTGGTAATGCAGCGCTTATATTCGAGGGACAACATTTTCTCACGACGCACTTCCACATATGTAATATATGAATTTACATATGCCATTTCTAGGATAGCAAAAAAAAGCCTGTGCCACCATTTTTTCAATTTCCTGTCCCTATCGTAAATAGCACGTAACATGTCGGCTTTATCAATTCCCCCTATGTGTCCATTGTAGTCTTTTACAACAATGGGTGCGGTAACATCAATTTTGGTACCATCTTTGAGTCTCCTTTGGACTTTGCAAGTGTCGTTTCCATGATAATTCAAAAGAAAGTGTACGGATCTATTGTCCTTCCATTTGAAGAAGGATATTCCTTGATCAGATATTTGATAATCTAAGTCCCCTCATTTCATTTTTTTTATCATCAATAAGTTTGGGTAACCCAAATCTATCAGGACGAGTGGTGCCGACTGCATATATATTTTTCGTTTTCAAATACTCAAATAGTGGCACGGAAGAAAAAAATTGTCCATGATGATGTACTGGCGGTACTTATAAGTACCACCGAATAATTCGACCGTTAATCACATTACATAATCTGTTACCTTATAATGATTGGGCAAATAATATTCTAAGACAATACAGAATGAATAAAAAAAATACAACACTTACCTTTGGTTTGATATTATATATTTATAGCAAAGAAAAGATAAGAGCGGCAATCCGCACAAAATGGTAGCAAAAGAACACAATGTCCGTTCGAAAATAGCTTTCTTCCTCGCAAAATTCATCAGCCTAGAACAACTACTGCTATTTTTCATGAAAAAGTAGAGTTAAAAGACTGTTTCTAAAAACATACCATCAGAATATAAGTAATGGTTGATGTTCTATAAAGTTTTAAAGTGATTGGTACTTATAAGTACCGTCAGTAGATAAAGGGTTAAAACATTGTTCATAGGCACCCAAGTCTGGTCTTTCTCCTTTTTCTTAAAAGCTATCCTTGGACCGACAGGGATGATAAAATGTTACAAGCACATCTTTATATCACTAATGTCATTCACCTCTGCCAGCCACCACTGACCATCACATACACATGCAACAGAATCTCTTGTGTGAATTGTTATTTGTACAGCTTTTGTAGTGGAATGAATTCCATATTCCGTAGCTTGTGAAGTAATGAAGCACTTCAGGTTACTCTCTAACACAGGAACAAAACAAAGGAAACTCCTTGCATGAGCAATTGCCACAGAGTTTTCAAATCGGTCAAGAAGTTTATTTTTATGATGTTGAATGATTTCATCTTTTATGTAAGTGAAGGCAATTCCTTTTAAATGTTCGTGACAAAATTCAAACATTTCTGCTGGTGTCAATATTTTTTTAGTGTGCAGTCGCTGGACACTTGCTTTGGTTTGTTGAAGTCTATCACAAAAGTTTGAAGAGGTCTGAACATCCACACATTTTGTTGAATAAGTATATTAGGCTTACAGCATTTTAAGAGATTATCTTATAAATAGAAACATAACAATATAATGTTATAACTTAACAGAATAGATATGAAGTAAAATTAATGCACCAAATGGTGTATTAATTGAAAGTATAGATGCCATAAGAATTAATTTGAATTGTAATTTTAATTACAAATATTACTTGAGGTCATATTATAATTTATTGATGATAAAAATAATATTTAGTCAAATTAATGCTTCGTCATTTTCAGCAAAAAATGTGTTTTTATGGGATTTTTAAAGTCCTGTAACTTGACTTGTAGATAAATATCAAACATGAAATTTTTACAGCAGTATAATACATTGTAGAGGGTTTATCTGTAAAAATTTCAGAATTTTAAACTTTGCCCAACAAAGATATAAGTGTCAAAATTTGGATTTTTTTGAAATTATTGGATTTTGAAATCCCGTAACTCTTAACAGAAGCAAATCTCAGGGTTGAAATTTATTGTAAATATAGTACATTAAGGTAGCTACACATCCCCACAAAAGTAATATGGAAAATAGATTCCTTTTGGGAATTAGATGCCTTCAAAAATTGAAAATTTGTCATTTTTAAAGTCAAACTTTAAACCTGATTTTTACTATTTGGGATAAAATTTTCCTTAAATGTGTACTGGAGATGATAAAGGCTGTATCTTCCTGAATAAACTGGTTTTTGCTTCATCAACCTCGGGTTCACCAGTTCCAAGTAATATAAGTTAATGCATACCCCTACAAATGCAAAAATCAGCATGTTTTGTAAAACAAAAATGGCTGCCATCGGAATTCAGAAAAAGATGAAAAATTAAAATTAGTCTTTTTTGACTCTCTAATTATGTAGGAATCAACATACAAAAAATCATTTGATTATAAAATGGTCAAGCAACCAATTATTTTTTTTCTGGATCACTTGACATGGAATGACCCTATAGTAAAGAAGGGGTAATCTAATTACATAGTAAATGTAAAACTGAAGCACGAGCCAAAGTGCATGATCAGCCGACAATGTGTGCAAATATAATACATATAGCAAGAATATATTTATATTAGAAAACAATATAAACATACTTTTATCTCAAAGTATTTGTTTTTCTGCTAGAAAATCGAAAATGTGTTATGATGCGATTATCTGCAAATACATGACCACAAATAGATATACTTAGAAAAAACAATTTTATATAAAATCATCCCGAAATCAGCACAATATGCGATTTAGTTTCCATAAGAACATTGAACCCGAGTTGACCCTATATGAATGATGTTCTATAAACATCAATATCTTTGTTTTTAAAGATAATAAAACTGTACCAAGTATTTTTATTAACCACATGCTATTGAAAAATATCAACCGAGTTTTACAAAATATGAAACACCAATTGTGTATTCATTCATCAATGTTATATATTATGTTATATTTCATCAATATTATATTTTGTTATTTTTGTAACTTAAAAAACAAAACTGGCTTGATATTCGCCAATGACAAACAGTTAATAAGAAAGTACCAAATCATCTGAATAGGGAAGTTGATAATGTTGTACATCTTTTCATAATGGCTAATAAAATTGAATCTGAATTCTTGAAACTTTATAATGAGGAAAAGTATTTTATCAATTTTGTTCCAAATGTTGGAAGTTGTAGCATCCAAATTCAATATCAACCTAGCACATGTGGTAATATTCATTAATGTGTTAATATTCATTAATGTGTTAATATTCACTAATGTGCTAATATTCATTATCGTTGATCTCGAATAATTTTCTGTTCAGTTGGAACATCATTAGTACAGAATTGAAGGTGGTTTTAAAATAATGGTAACAAGAAACTGTAAAACCCGGGTTTTATAATTTCTCGAGAGAATAGCTGTGTTATTTCTTATATCAAAGTTTCTTAAAGTAATAGAATCTGAAGATGCTTAGGTTGTCATTAAAAAAACTCGCATGGCAGAATAAGGAATCTAATCATTAAGAAATTGAGTTTTAAAAATTGTTATCTAAAAAATGGTTTTCCTTTCCCTCTTCCATTTAGTAAGAAGAGGTTAAAAAGAGGAAATTTTATATTTGTACAAAAGGTTTTGCTTTATTTCCTTTTTCCTCTGCATTAAATTACAAAAAACATTTTTTTATTCCTTTCTTTTGCTTCTTCTACTCCCATTCTTCTTTTTGGATTCTAATGTTTGTTTTTAAATGTGTGATTTTGTAATGAGCTCTTGTAAGTTTAAAGAAATGAGTGCAGCTATTGAAAAAAATTATGCCTATCTGCAAATTGTTATGCTTTGCAATGTTTCCTATTCTGTCAATTGGTGTTATCAGCAATGCCTGGACAACATTTTGACTATTTCTGATAATTTTACTGTATCTGCATTTGTTTTAACCCCTTCTGCCCTGGTGTGCTAGTATTAGGACACATCTTATATTACTCTAGGTTCCACATTTTTAAGAATTTCAACTTCAAAACCCTTGGTCCTGCATTCAAGAATATCAAGATGCTTTCATTTATACTCGCTAGTTGGCAGCATAGTTGTAACAGAGAAACTAATAGAAGCTTCTGACTATCTGCAGTCAAAATGCAAGTGGATGTTTTTTGAGTCTCAAAAACATTATTATATTTAATCCTCTGCTTTTTGAAAAATTCCATAAGATACATCATACTATTTCTGCCTAATTCAGTTCTTTTGACTTAAAAACAATAAGAAATTGCACTACAAATGAGAATCAAACGTTTGTTCTACTAATAGGACATCAGGTCTTGGAGCGAACATTATGAAGTTTTATATTTGTTCTATTATTAGAACACCGAGTGTCTAGTACAAAAATTTTGCTTTGTTTTACAGTTTAAAACGGACGGACGAGGTAGTTCAGGTATAAATGTGTTGCATAAGCTAGCAAAATCCCTGTATTGAAATGGTACTGCAATCGTGCGGACGTTGTTAAAAGATGGAGCAAAAAAGATGTCACTTTTGTTGAAGTGTCCAAACCTGAAATTGTAAAGTTTTACAATAAATGTAAGGAGTGTACAAGCATGACTTATTAATGTCATTGTACTGAACAGCTATAAGGAGCAAAAAATGGACTCTCCTCATCATCTTTCATTATTTCAATATGGCTATAATAAATTCTTGGTCGTGGTACAAAAGAAATGCAAATTGTTGAGGAATTCCTCAGAAAAAGCAAATGGATTTTACTGGACTTTTCATATGAAATAGCAGAAATAAGTTCTATCATTTTCAAATCAGTCAGCAGCCTCTCCCAAATGCAAACGTCCATGAGGTAATAGCTCTGCTGCACCACCTCCAAAAAAAAGTTAAATCCATCTGTCTGAACTTACAATGATGTGAGATTTGACGGCATAAACGGCATGATGGAAAGAAGTTCTAAGCAAGAAAGATTCAAATTGGAAGGTTGCACATTCAAGACTACATCTTTTTATGTGAAATATGAAGTATATTTATGTTTTCATGCTCAAAGAAATTGTTTCAAATCATTTCGTTCAAAATAACCGTAAATTGAATTTAAAATATAAAAAAAATCTGTTTACTTAATTGAAGCCTGGTGTCTTATTATTAGAACATTTTTAATTAGTTTACTAATTGTCAAATTGAAAATTATGATATTTCATATTTTTGTTATTTATATATAATATAGCATATTTAAATACTCACTGATTTTTTATCTGTCCTGTGCATAATTCAGGGCCGAAGGGGTTAAATAAGTTCAATTGCCGAACTTTGATGTGTGTTATTTATTCTACATGTAATACTTAAAGTATATCAATTATAACCAAAATATATGCGATGACAGAACATTATGTTCAGAAGGTTACTACTAGGTCATTACTAGTTAAAGTGTGTATACATTTTTGGGACACACTGTGTGAGTTTCATGAATTTATTTAAGTTTCTTAATGTTTTTTAATGGATTTTTTTTTGTGTGTGTGTGTCTCTGTTGAACATTTTTCTTTTCAATTGCATGAAATGTTAAAAAAATATTTTTGTTTCAGAACCTGTCTGATCAGTTGAGACATCTCAGCTTGGATGACATTGAACGCATTGCCACCTTACATTTAGACTCTGGTAACAACAAACATCCCTCTCAACAACCATTTGCTGGCGAGAACACTCCTATGCAAAGCTAGAATCGTGATTTTAACGTCTACGACTTCTCTTCTGTGTACGAATCCAAAAACAAATTAATTCCAATATCCATTTAGATATATTCATAGCTGGAAATCTATAAACTGATGCTGATTTTTATGTGACAGACTTTTTCCTGTATTGTGAAGTGAATATTCCAAGACCATATGCCTTCTCCAAATAACAGAAAAAAAACCAACTTGTACTTTTTACAGAAATGAGTATTTGCTATCTAGGTTAACGTAATTAATTTAACTATGCAAAATTTATTTAAAATTGTAGGCCCCTTATTCTGTGTTTTTGTGTTTAATATTTTTTTAAGTATTTCGTATTTGATGTGATGTTTGCTGTATTTTTTTTTTTTTTTTTTTCTCTGTGACTGTGTGATGGTGAATTTAAGCCTGACTGGTACTTTATTGCTTTAATCAATCATCAGTAAAGTATGTTCTTCATACTTTAGTACAAATGAATTGATCTTTCTTTGGACAGAACTTCTTGTATTCTTAGAAAGGTGGTAACCAATTATAAAGTGAATAGATGTTATTGGATACTCAAAGCAGCTCGCAGGTTTTCTCGTATGCAAGTAACTGACGGTTGTGTAAATATTTTCTGTTACTTCTTTGGTCAGCTGTATTTAAATCGTCAATTCTGGAAGCACATTAAAATCTTAACTTAGATTTATTGAGTCTTCATTCTGTTTTTTTTTCAAATTTCACTGTGTTTTGAATACAGTCATTGTGAATGGTTTCCTAATGCCTGTGGACATGGGTTTTAAACATCAGTTTGCAAAAATTTATGTATGTTGGTATTAAAGTGTCAAGAGTTGGTTATTTCTTAAAGTAACTGACTGTTGCATGAAATAATGGATAAAATCAGTTAGTAAAGTATTAATAATTCCTAACATTAACATTAGTTACTGTATGATTTAATTAATTATTCTTTAAATTAACTAATGATAAATGTTGTAGAATAAAAAATGCAGCTTAATTGGCTGCACAGCATACATAAATTTGTTTATGAACAAATGCAAAAAATAACAGAATTTCTTTAACATTTTTTTAAATAAATCCTTTTTGGTTGTTTTTATCATGGGCATTTACATTCTCTAGCAGTAGTACTTAACAAGTTATTTTATGAAATAACTTGTGAAATAATTGAATACAGTTGTTTTATGTACTTTAGCTAATGTCATTGATTATTTAATAAAATAGCTAGGTGTTTTATGAAATAAATTTTATACTTGAACAGTAATTTAGCTACTTATTTTCATTATAATAAATATATATAACAGAGCATTGTTGAAGATGCTCATTTCTGCAATACAAAAATTGCATTTGACATATTTCATGTGCCAACAAAGCATCTACCAGTTATGAACACATTGGCAAAAAAATTTGCTAATTTCTGTTTTAGGTCATAGATTTTTCTGACAGGGAAAAAAAAAGAATTTCCCAAGGAAAACATAGCTTCTTCTTAAACAAAATAAATGGTTTTAAAAAACTATTAAATTGAAGAGAGAAGCCAAGGTTCTTTTTTTTCTCCTGGTAAAATCATTTCTTATAGAAAAATAGCCATTGAAAGCCTGGATCTTTATAGAAATCCTCTTTAAACTAAGATTTCTCTAGCTTATGTACCTTCATATAAACTAATTAGTTTCTTAATTAATGTGTTTGGATTTCTTAAGTCTTATTTTTTTTTCATAGGCAGTGGCGGACTGGCGAGGTTGCCAGCTTGCCCGATGGCAAGTGGGCCCCCTTAAATAGAAGACGATTTGGGCCCCCAGGAAGTGTGGGAGAGAAAAAAAGAACTCTTTATCTATAGTAAGCTTTTCTAAATCAAACAAATAAAATAGCTCTTCGTTGGGGATTTATTGCCGTCGCAAATTCGACCGGCCCAACAGCGGGTGGTCGAATACTGATCCAAGACGCATAAGCAATTACAACTGCCCGTAGGAACTGTGCTGCCCACTTCCTTTGACCTTCGGATCATTTACAGATGTTTCCCCAGAATGTTGCAGCCATCGCACAAACCCTTGGGCTATTGGAACCACGGCCATACTTCTCTGGTCCTGTATTGGAACAGGGTACTTCTGTCCAAAGTCGAGCCGCAATACTCATTAAGAGTTTTTGTTGGTTTCGGAAGCCCCGGAAGGAATTGCATCCCTTTGTGCAGAAAGAGTGCGGTTCTTGCGAGATATGGCTATAAGAGGCTCTTTTCTTCTTTCTTTTTTGTAGTTTCATTTTGTTTCAGCATTTGAGATAAATTTTTATGCGGTGTGTTTTGTGTCTAATGAAACTAATGACATAAGTCTTTACATTCAACTGTTGAAAAAGTCTAAAAAACACAAGATTCAATTAAGATTATAATTACGCAAAATTAAAAAAATAATCTACAATTATTGCGCATTGTTAAGATTATTATAAAGTGAAAATTTAACCTCATCATATCAAATAAATGAATTACATAATCTCCAGGAAGATTATCTTTTCTTAAATGGAAAGATGAGCTTAATGCCATTACTAAAAAGTAAATTTATTAAAATAACATAGACAATCAAAAACTAAATTTATTTGAAGTAACGAAGAAAGAAACTTTACTTAAAGGGAAAAAAACTGGCGAAACAATGAAAATAGACTGCATTTTAATACAGCAAAAGTAGTTTTTTACATTATAAGGATGTATTTTGCACAAATATATAGTTTTACTCGATCTTTATGAAATTTGGCACACATGCTCTTCAAAAAAAGATGAAAATAATTGTCAACTTTTTAAAGTTCAAAAGTAAATTAAAATTTCAGTTACTTGAAAATTAAGCAATATATTGGCGTTTTTCCGCAATATTTTTAAACAATACTATCAACAAAATGATTTTTGAATTCCTTATAATTCAAAAATATCCTTTTAATGATACCTGTTTAATAACAAACTACTGAAACATTACCAGCACAAATTACTAAACTCTTAAATCATCTAAAGAAATTTTTTTAAAGTTCCTGGCTCTCTCAACAGATGCCCTACTAATGGGCAGCATTTCTCCTTCATACTTTGTAGCTAAAACCGTATACGAAATATTTAACTTCCGGAATTTAAAATAAAATAACTTTAATCAAAATTTCGTTATTTTAAACGTAGAAAATTAAGGGGTGTTAAAAGGTGTTTATTTTAAAGACACAGAAAAATTAAATACATAATAAAAAATTAAATACATAATTATTAAATATATAAATTTAAATTAATGTAATTAAATATAAACAAAATAAAAAATTTATATATTATGATTGTAGATATGTGTGGGCCCTCACTGACTCCTGGCAACCACTATTTTCAGACCCAGTCCGCCACTGTTCATAGGTAACAAAAAATGGGGATCAAGAGGTATGCATTGCACATAAATTTCATAAGTTACTGGAGAACTCATGATCAAAACATTTTATCTAAAATGTTTACCCATTTGAAGCTGAAATAATTAAGCAAAGAAATTCAAGAAAAATATTTTGAAATCATTTTTTCACCATCTAAATTGGTAAATTTTTTGTGTGGCTAAATTGGTATTAACATATTTTTAATAATAATACTTGATGCTGAACTTGGGGTTTAGAATTATTTCTGTACAATATTCTAGAAATAGTCTGTGATATCACTTTTTTTTTGTTACAAATCATAATTCTGTAAAATTCCATGCAGAGAATGAAAAATGAAACAAAAGAATGTTATGTATATTTCAATAATCAAAAACATTTAATGGATTTCATGCACTCAGTAAAAAAAAAAAAAATGCATATTCTAATTTTTGTTCCTAGAATGTTTGGCTTAATTTTAATTGGAAGTTTTTATTAATACTATACTTTTAAATGGATATGGTTCATTACTTTGGAATACCTGAGTAAAATACCATTTACTGCCATATTAGATGATTACAAAGAATGGCGATAGCTTTATGTATTGAGTGCTTAAATTGTGTGCGTAAAAATAGAATGAAAAATTGATTACAGTAGCAAACTGTGTTTATTTTTATGCATTCTTTCAAGTCATATTCAGACATGACACATTTCTGCGGATTTCCACTTTTTCGGCATCGACTTTAATCATTCTTGGAATCGATGCAAATCTGCATTAAAATTTTTTTAATGTGTTTGGGGGGGTTGCTCATGCAAACAAAAGTTGTGCACCATGTGAAAATTTTGCTTATGGCTCTAAGGCGAGAGAGTTTTGAATTCATAAGATATTAAGTAATCCTGCCGAAAGTTATGTTTCGTCCGATTATGTATCGGCATT
The DNA here is from genome assembly GCA_013235015.1 of Araneus ventricosus. Taxonomy (NCBI): domain Eukaryota; kingdom Metazoa; phylum Arthropoda; class Arachnida; order Araneae; family Araneidae; genus Araneus; species Araneus ventricosus. The sequence goes on along the minus strand of BGPR01001300.1, from coordinate 221,602 downwards.
TTGCCGCGCTTTGGGGTCGAAGTTTAGCATTGGGAGGAATGCCTGAAAAGGCTGTATTCTTTTATTTCTCGATTCGCCCAATCGTCTTTCATTTCATCCAATCACAATTCATTCCAAATTTTGATTGGATGAAAGAAAATCATCCACGGATTTCTACCGATCCGAATTTCATGAGGAAAAAAAAAATCGCTGAAGCCAATTTATTTTCACGTTCTTTTTAACATTCTTTTCTTCGTTTTTGTTAGTTTTCGTTCCCTAACGTTTGTCTATCAACACAGGCATGACATGTTTGTGCGAAAACACAGATTTCGGCATCAAATTTTGTCAGTCTTGGGATCGATGTAAATCTGCATTAAAATTTTTGGTAATGCGTTGGGGGGAGGGGGTACGCACACAAAAGATGTGAAAAACACGCAAACAAAAACTGCCCACCGTGTGCGCATTTAAAATAATGTCAGATTTGATAGATAAAAGATCAGGAAGAATGTATATTGAAACATATTCTTCAATTTAGTGTGTTAAATACAAAATGATCAGCAAAGAGCAGTATGCTGTTGAATATTTTAGAAAAAAGATTTTTTACATGATGCTATTAAAAGTAAGTAACATGCAAAAATTTTAGGTCATCAGGCAAATGGTACTAAGAGGAACTTGATAGTAAGAAAATAGCAATGAGAAAAAAAAAATAAAAACCCCCAATCAAAGAAAGCAAAATAGCAGACTGAAGTATAAAAGAAAGCATGAACGTTAGCTCAAAAAATGAGAAACAAAAGTTTTAATAATTATGTATAATCAAAAATAGTTTTTACATGGCCATATTTCTTAGCGAGAATTTTTACCATAGTTTTTTTGCGAATTCATCTTTCATCCATTAATTTTCTTTTAAATAATTCTACAATATTTTTAATATCTCAAGCACTTTTTGCTTAAATTTATTCATTTATTGTTCAATTAATAATACTTATTTTACTTCTCGGTATTTACGTTTGACACGATACCGTATTTATGAAGTTCAGCTTTTTTTGTTCCGAGCTTGTGTCATGTCTGCATATTGTAAAGCTGGTAGTTTGGTTGTAAAGTGTCTAATTATTCAAATTCAATTAGTTAAAATCTCGCATCTACTAAAAATGTGGCGTGACGAGATGAAAAATAATACCTACATTTATTGTCCAAGCATTAATGAATGTACATGCATTGTAAATCTTTGTGTTATCAAAGAAAATCTAACGAAATTATCCTTCCCCACCTCCCTCTACTTCTGCCATTCATATTCCTATTGTAGTTAAAATGGTAATTAACCCCTTTGTCAGTGTCGCACGCCATACAATCGGCTCTTTCGTACCCGTACATTTAAATCTGTAATTAAGTCAACGTAAAAATTTTAAATACAAAATTTGCATGATCACTCTTAAATGTCTCGTATCCTTTACCATCTTAAATAGATTGAAATAAATATTTCAAATGGGTGGTAGCATCTAATTAGAAGGTTAAGTAAAAAGGTTAGGTAGGGGGTTAATCTCAAGGGAACTTTAACAGAATTTTCTTTCAAAATATTCACTAATCAATGATACATTGGAATTTGAAAAAATGCCTTATTGTGTAAAGGTAGGAAAATTTCTTTTACAAACAATTTTAAAAACAAAATCAATCTAAACTTTTCTTGCTTAATTGGACTCTTTTACTGAAAATTTTGACTTATCAAAAGCGACACAGGACTAGCAAGCAAAGTCGTGTTTATTTTTTAATATTTGTTATAATACTGCCTTATGACTTGACTACATCTTCATTTCAGAATGAATGCATGAAGGGTTTTTTTTATTTAGTAATTTACAAAAAAAAATTCTTAAGACAAAATATTACATTTTCACTTGATCAGTTAATTTTTAACAGGTTTCTACTATTTAAAACTATTTTGGTAGTACTGAGATTCCCAGAACTGACTATCCATTTTCATACTTTTGTTGCATTTAGATGATGCAGTTAAATTAATTGATCTGTATTTGCTTGCATAAATTGTACTCTCATTAGGGATAAGTTGGCAAGTATTTAAGGGTAGGGGATATTTGTTTGAATTAAATAATAGGGGTTGCTCAACTGAAATAGGTGAGCCATCGATGGAATTTTGATAACTATAGTGAATGTCCAAAATTCTTATATTAGTTAACTATATTCTATATAAAACTAGCTCTTTATCTTGAACATTGACATTTCAAAATTGGATCCATTATGTAGAAATTTCATTTGCAGTTATATATTAATTTTAATACATAGTTAAAACATTTTATTTATTACTCCATTTAATATATACAAGAAAGCACAGACTATAGAAAATGCCAAGTTTTAAAATTAAAAACAATTCTTTATTTGGCATGTTTATTACATATCATATGTACAAAAGTAAGTCTTAATACAAAAAGTTATCAGAAAATACTTTACAAGCAAAATATACACCAAGACAAATTTTCCTTCAGAAAAATACAATTGGCACCCAATTTGAGATTTTTCAAAAATCTTAATAGCTTTTTTTTTAGTTTACTGCATTTTAAAAACACTCAATTAGCTGCACTGAGAAAAATACTGTACTAGTCTTAGTATTTAAATACAAGATAACTTTCAGTAGAGTGTATTCAGTCAAATTTAAAAAATTTAGTGCAATGTACTTCAATCATTTAATTTTAATGTGAGAAAACTGATAGATGAGAATAGAATGTTTTTCTCCCTTTTGAATCAATTAAGTGCAATTTATAGATATATTAAAAACTATATCCATTTATTATGTGTCCATTATGATAATTTAGTTCTTATTCCTGTCCACCCCAATTTTATATATATTTTAAAAAAGCTACATTACATATATTTAAGTGACAAAAATAAAGAAAAGATGAGTAAATAGTAGATAATTGTAAGCATTATAATAAAAATTTAAAAAATGTTTTTAGAATGAATAAATTCTTTAATGTTGAATAAGATACAAGTTGTTCATTTATCTGTTAGATTTATATATTTAATCTTTCAATGAGAATACTGAATATATTTTTTCTTCCAAGAACTGGCTAGAAATACATGAATATACATCACAACTTTTTATTGATAATGCAAAAAAGGGACAAGACTTATCTTTTAAATAAAGAAATGAAAAACATACAAAAAAATATGTAGTGTATACACATAAATACTTCATACAAGAATCTTGAAAAGAAAAATACAATAGCATCAAAAACATACAACAGAAATTAGCATAAACTGTAATCTAATGGACTGGAACGGTTCCAAAATAGTATGCATAACATACTGGCAATTCCTGAATATGTACCGAAAGTCAAGGAATAACAATCTGTACAGTTCTTAGCCTTATTCACACGAATCTGTCCATCAAAACTTTCTAATTATGTACAAAGCCTGACATACCATGCAAAGCTGAAGTCTATGATGTCATGAAATTTGTGTTTCCTGTACATATGAAGTGGAAGCTTGCAGTCTTCTGTGAGGAAAAATAACTTTTCATTACCACAGAGATCTTCATGTCGGCTTTCTTTTTTTATGTGAAGGAATGTGTACATCACAATATTAACACAAAATAATATGCTAATAATAAATACATCCATCACAGACTTGTTTTCACTATGTATAAGATCTTATCTAAAATCATTTGAATACTAAAAAGGTATTTAGCAAGCTCCTGGTGTTCTTTAAGTAGGATGAAGATCTTGGGTTTGCTTTTGTAGTTTTTTTCTCTATACTCGAGCGATGCCTTCTATGATGCTCTCTTTTGGCACTTCCTTATTCACACCATTCTCCAAAGCTGGACTCATTCCAAATCGTATCCGCTACAAAAGCAACATTTTAGCATTAGCATATAAATTGTAGGCACATAAAATAAATACACTGATACATGTATTGTAATCATAATAAGGATATATTCTGTATGTTTGTTAAAGATGTAACTTGGAGACTGTTAGGTCTATAGAAGGATTTCTTAAACTGTGATTTCCTGCAGGGACAGAGGGTGTGGGAGACCAACAGCAACATCATGGTGGTCAGGCAGGCCGATTCCACACCCTTGCGTTTCGGACCACCGAACAGCAAGGATGTGAGTGAATTTGTGATTCTTTACCCCCTTCTCTTGGAACATGGAGTTTTTGTATAAGTATATGTTATCCGTTAATTTGGATTGCTGATGCTTGTCTGTTTTCAACAGGGGTCGCCAAAAACATTGACAATGAGTGTTTCTGTTAGTTTTAATACAAAAGTAAAAATCATGCAGCAAGTTATCTCGATTTAAAACTTTGCAAATAAACATATTTAATTAAATTTCTTTTTATTTATCATTGATTATTTTTCTATATTGCTTTCAGACTTTTATCTTGCATTGGGTGTCGTACAAAAGTTTTTTGTTCATAGATGGGGCCACTGAATGTTTTGTAGCTGAAATGGGGTCATGAGTGAAAAAAGAAAATTAAGTCATGACTTATTGCTAAAAAAAAAAATAGGTGCAAAATTATGTTAGAGAACGACCGAGTGCACTTCCGAAAAGCTTCACACCCTTCAGGGCTGGGTCATTGCAAGTTTCTATTACTATTCCTAAAAATATAAAATCGTTAGGAGGTGAACTTATTTGTATGAGCATATTGGGTTTGTGACAAAAGTTTAGAATTGTATCAAATTTGGTGTAAATATTCTCTGATGAACACCTTTTGCTCTTTTTTCCCCTTGGATTTTGAATTAGTTCTTTAACTTAAAGCCTGCTTTGTCTCGCACAATAGTTGTCTAAAATTTCAGAGGTCTTTTGCTAGTATCGTGCTAATATACAGGCAGTTCTACATCCCTAATAAAAAAAAAAGGGGGGCATGTAAGAGTATTATCCTAGTAAGAAGTTTTAATTAGCTTTTTAATCAACTTTAACTGCTGGCAATGAACTCGGAAGTCAACTCATTTTGTTGCATCTCGATACCATTTTAAGAAAGAAAGTTGAAGACTGAAAATAAGTATATAACCTTACTTATTACTGCCTTATTTTTTAGATGTCAAATTTTTTGCAGTTTAACTTACACTTTTATCCAAATTTAAGATGTGACGAGGATGCCATTTTCCCAAGAACCAAACTGTGTTAACCCTTTCAGGGGTACAAGCAATTTATTTTTTTTCATGGAAGCAATGTTAATGACCGTATAAATCCATTAGGGAAAAAAAAAATTCGTGCTGCCATTTATTGTCTTTATGAGATACTAAAAACGCATTCTTTCCAAAAAAATCTTCAAAAGACTACCATCTGGATAGGAAAAAAGCTCATAAAAAAGTGGTTCCAACGAGAAACCGCCACCCTTTAAAGGGTTTTAAAGAAGTGTTGTGCTATGAGGGGATTATCTGTATATTTGTGATTTTCCTGAACAGCAGACATCCTAACTAAAAGATTCATGATTGCCGTGAACTAAATGAAAAGGTTGCATCTTTACCTCCATGAGTGTTCCTTCGGACTTGTAGCACAGGAAGTAAAATGCATACAGGGGAATCCAGATCATAGATGACAAAGCAATGAGCCATCCCAGCATCTCTCCCCACCAGGGGTAGGTATACACTTGGGCATAGACCAGAGGGCTGTAGTCAATGATGCAGAACATAAAAATTCCCTAGGAAAAAAAAGTGAACGTGAGAGATTCCAACAAAACTGTAATAATCAAAAAATTCAATAGTAAATGAATTATTCATATCCAAAGTGATTAGAAATAGAATGCAATATTTAGAACTCATATGGTTAGATATCAAATTGCTTGTTTGACATGAAAGTGTAGAGAAAATTATTAGGAAATTTAATTAAAAAAAATTTTAAACACACTTTTTATTAGTGTACTCAAATGCTAATTTTTTTTAAAAAATTAGTTTTGTTCTACTTTTTAGTCTTGAATTTATAATTCATTATTATCATGAAGTCAATTTTTCCTCAATTTCACAATCAGGTGATACCCCTGGTAAGTAAACAAAATATTTCATTAATTGTTATTAAATTTTAAAATACTGCATTGTCATCAAGAATACATAAGTGTACAAAAGTTTAAATTTCTAATACATCAGGAAGTGAATGGAAAATAGATTACAAAATTCCATTTTTACTAACATGAAATAAGGCAAGTTAAATAAAAGTGTATAGTAAAAACATCCAACAAAACGACTATTCTTGAAAAACATTTAGTTTAATTTCTTAACGATTATTAAAGCTGGTTGCAGAATCATAATATTTTAAATTTATTAACCTATGTTTACTTACAAGGGTTGTGAAGGGAACAAGGACCAACCAGCCGATCTTCAGGTACATGCCAGGGGCAAATCCAATCATAGTCTTGATGTTCTTAGAAAGTCGTGGAATTCCTACATGAAAACAAATCCATTTTATAAAATTATCCTTTGAGACTGTTAATTAAGACTCAGAAGGCCATAATAAATAATTACAAGGAAATATCATTAGTTTATCTATGAAACTCACCATAAATCCATGCAATGGCAATTGTTTGGAAAAATACTGTGAACAAAAGAGGAATACCACTTGCTGCGTAGAAGTCCATCAACTGAAAGATGTACATACCACCCTAAAAATAAATAATATTTTCAATTCATGCTCAGCCTGAACTGTGAAAAAATTCACTGAAACCATGAAAATTAAATATATATAAATATTTACATGTATATTTTATTTTCAGCCTTGCTGGAATTATTCTGTTTGGAAAAATTACCATCTGCTTATTAATTTTTTTTATTATTATTTATTCTACTTAAAACGGCATAGGCGTTTTTGGTTAATATTCTATGGACAATTTTTCCGTTTTGTTTATTTGTGGTAAAGTAGGTTTTCCGCTGGGTGCATCAATTTTCGCTGATAATGTTAAGTCAATGGGAATATCCAAATTTTCAACACTCTGTTTGAAGATGTCAATCAATGTTTAGAGTAGAGTTTTCTAATGTTATGGCTTACGGATACTTTGAAAATATTAAATTTCATGTTTCTATTGCTGAAGCTCTAAATGTTTACTTAAAATAAGAATCTAACTTTGTGAAAAGCCTGTTATACTTATTCATTATAGCTTTCTAAGCCATGTTTGGCGGTTCAATTTTTAACCATACAATTTAGATTTAATCACTGGTGGTTAAATTTTTAACCAAACGATTTAGCTAATTACAATCGTTCCATTTAGAATTTGGCCGTTTTAAGAGCTTTTTTTAAAACCGATTTAAATAATAAGGATTACACACAAAGAATAGTGATTCGAACATGGCGCTTGATGGACTTTGCGATTGCTTAATCGGAAAGTTACCTGATTTGATTTGATTGGGGGATTTTTGGGGTTTTCAGCAACAAAGATTATTAGCCTCTATTTATTCAAAAGTTATTTGCAATCCGTAATCAAAAAAGAAATGAAAATTGCCATCAAAATACGGGCTAAAGTTATTGCCGATCTGATTCGGTCAAGAGAAGAAAAAAAAATTGCACCCTCCGAGAAAGGCCTCCATATTCTTTTTCCAGGTTACCGGGAAACGATCTGTGCATCGAAAATAAACAAGAAAACTCGTCCATAGATAAAAAGTTTTTAAAAATTATCGCTTACTTTAATATAATCATGCGATTATTGAAAACATTTTAATAAATATTTATATATGCATTTAACTTTCTAGCTTATACATGGAAGGGGGAGCGAGAGGAAGCTCTTACCTCAGTGACCATGGGAAGACCCAGAATGCACATGATTACGCACATGAAGAGAGAAAAGATTTTTCGTTTCTGAGTCAAAAGTTGAGGCCATTCGTCAACCAGGCTTGAAACAAGAGCTTCCACGGTGCAGAACTGAAAAGAGCAGATGTTACATACATTAAGACAAAAATCAAAGTATTTAGTTTTACACAATTATTATTTCAAAAGTAATGAGCTTCAAAATTTAAGGTTGCAACTTAGGTTAATCTAAAAGAAATACACCAATAAAGATTTTAAAAAAATAAAAGCACAATTTTCAAGACGACTTAAATGTGAATACAAGATATTTAAATCGTTTGTGTAATTTTTAAACAAGATTAAAAAGTATTTTTAAGAAGATGCTAATAAAAGATAATAGTTATTTGAATCCAGTGGGCTATGCCGGGACGCTCTAAAAGCAGTGCCCGAACGATCTAACCTGCGTGACAAAAATCATGCTGTTTTAAGGACGTTTTCACATTTTTTCTTGTGAAAAGAAAGCAGTGACAGAACGACGCTACACCCCTGTTTGAATCCCACTTTCTTCCGATTTGATTAATAAAATACAAAAACTGGAATTTTTTTCTCGCGATAATTAGTAAAAATCAACCAAATTATCGATCTTAGAATAAATTTTTTGTAATTTTATATAACGTCACTGTTATACGAAAATGCCAAAAACCACACACAGTAAAACATGCAAAATTTTAATGTAACAGTTGGAACCAATAACGACATGTGGCGTTTTGTGACAACATACAGCAATTTGATAGCAGATTTAACTAACCTATACAAATGTTTTGCGACATTAAAATGTTTTGGCAAATTTCACATACGACATTTTGATATAACAATGACGATATATTTGTGTTATAAAAATCTAACCGTTATATAATTTAATATTAGAAGAATCATTCAGTTCAGAAAAATTATCGTCTGTAGATTAAAACAGATAAATTTTTGTTATAATTCCGATTAAAAATAATTTGGGGCTATTTAATTAACCTATTCGCGATATTACGTTAATCTGCCCACCTAAAACTAAGAAGATGTTAAGGACTTAAGGGCAATGGAAACTTTCCTGAAAAAAAAAAAAAATTCATCCAGATTTTATTGGTGTGCAGATTAAATCCTATAAAAGAGTTCAGCAATGACAGATTTTAATAGGACAATGAATTTTCTTTATATTTTCTTTATTTTTTTCATGTTAATATTTCGGTTAAAAATTCGATCACAGCAGACTGGGAACTATTACTTTTACATACGTTTCCTGTTAAGAAAAGTAACATTTTCTACACAATTCTGAAATTGTGATCAGTCTTTGAATTAATATGTAGGCCCTTGATTTATATGCGAAACTTTTCAAATAATCTTACCTGGCTGTTGATTCCGAGGACAAATAGCATCAAGAAAAACAATCCAGCCCAAAGAGGGGACAAAGGCAAGTGCAAAACAACTTCTGGGTAGGTCAAAAATGCTAATCCGGGTCCTGTGAAATAATTAAAAAATGGAATAAATAAAACTTCTAATCGTAGACATCGGCATAAGGTTAGTAACTATGCCGATGTAGAGTTATATCGTAGTTAGTAGAGAATATCAGGGTAACTAATAAATCATTCCATTACACTTTATATTAAATTAAAATCTATGTTACTAAAGCGTAATTTAAGAAGATTCTTATTTCACTGCTTTTTAACTTTTTTTCCATTTGCGAATTTAAAGTTGATTTGAAATTATATATGCAATGAAACATCAGTCACCTTAAAAAAGAGTGCCCTGCATGTACTTTGAAGCATCGGCACAAAGATACGATTTGTTTTATTAATAAATTTAACGACGCAATGAAGTCCACGTGAGGTACATATACTATCAAGAAAAAAATTCCAATTCTTTTATTCTTGGCTCGAGTAATAAAGATAAGTTGAAATGATTCATTAATAGAGTATGAAAAAGCCAATTACATTATATTATTAGCCCGAACAATAGATATTTATTTTAATGATATGCAATTGTTTATTTTCTGGCGCATTCGGCATTTCAACTACTTCATTGTTCTGTGCGTTCATTTTTTCCACGTAAAAAAATATCTGATGGGAAAAATAAAAAAAAAAAAAACACTTCGGGAATCGTATGAAATATTTGAGCCAAGAATATTGTTGCAGATTGAAATTTTTATTCCATACAAATGCTTTTATATTTTTTTTTTTTCGAGCTTATGAATTCTGTAATGATAAGGACGAACAACATTGTAAATAACAAGAAAAGAAAGCAAAATTATGTTTGCAGTTTGTTCCTTAAAAGTACTACAACTGATAGTTTCTTCAATTTTATTTTTCTTATAAATTCTGTCCATTAAGAAAACCCCCCACTCCTCTAATACACATACATTAGATATTAGCCAAACGGTTTTGTATCGTTATTCGAGATTCTAAAACAGTGCTAAGGTCGGACAAGACCAACAGTTCCGAATTCTCTAACTTTGTTAGGGGGCCAAGTATTAGAATATAGTCTTAAGTTTAAAGAAAATGCAAGAGTTAAATTAAAGGTACTGCATTTCTTTACAACTTTCGACAATTTATTTTTATCACTTAATATCTTACAGAGAACAGCTTCTATGTCATTTTTTAAACCAATCTGCCCAGGACTATATTTTGTCTTGTTTTTTTCATTTTTTTTAGTAATATTGAAGCAACACGAGGGCTATTTTGGAACGGACCTCGTACTCTTGAATGGTGGTCAGATGACAAGGACGACGCCTGGGCAGCCCCATTCCTCCACTTTCATTCCACACCAGTGAGTTTTGACAGGTAACTTATGTTTTTGGATCGGTTTGTTGAGTTAAGTTGAAAATATTACGTTAGATCGGACTAGTAGAAAAATCAGGCTTGTGCAGACTATTCTAGAATATATAATATCAGCCATCTTAGTTTATCCACTGATATTTAAAAATTCCTGGGAGTTTAAATCGTATTTTCACATTTTATGCCTTAGAAAATTTAAAATAATTTATTCTTCTGATGTTTTCAGAGATAAATTTTACTACGGTATTTCTCCTTTTTACTAGATGTTACCACAAATATCTATAATTCAATGAGGTACCAAAACTTTACTTCAGCAGTCAAAATATGTAGCGAAACGGAAAGGCATTTTAAAGTAATCGGTTCTGTTCTACCTAACTCGCAAATAGTTAGGTGAATGATTTAGAATGATTTTTTTTTTTCGTCCGAGACTATTTTCTGTATCTAAATATGATTTCAAGTACATCAAACGTCAAGGATTCATAGCGGATGATGGAAGATTTTGATTTGCTGTCATTGGCAGATCATTGTACTTATGAAATTATCAGTAAAATTACAAGGAAAATATAATCGAAAACAAAGTAAAGTTCTGCAACACTGAATCAAGTTTAGCAACCTTGTTAAAACACAGAAGATAACGAGGATTTCCGTTCTATATTTGACAAAAATAAGTGCAGTTTAGCGACTAATTTAGCCTAACGCTGTGGAAGTGACAGATTTACGGTAGAATCGGAGCTGACGCTAACCAAATAAACTATTGTTCTTCATGGGTGTAATCACAAAAGCATGGCGTTGCTTTTCATTCGTTCCGCTTTTCTTTCTTTTGAATTGCGAGCATGGCTAACAATTATAAGAGGAATCGCCAGAATAAGAGTGTGTGTTCGTAATAAATAATCTCGTGAACGTAATTTCGTCTCGTTAAAAAATAACTTTGGACAAGAATAGATAAATAGAAAAAAAAATATTGTCGATAACATAGTGCTATAATCAGGGCCGACATGGGCACTATGTCTTCCGAACATTTTTTTTTCTTTTGTTCAAGTTAATTTTTTGTTTAAGTTATTAATTTTTTTCAATAAATACTTCTGCTTAGCTAATTCTTAAAGTCCATCCTTGTAGACTCTAAACCCAATGGGCGAGTCGGTGGACGTGGGTCGTGGTCTGTTCAGCCAAAATCACTGAATAGTACTTTCGTATTTCATAACAATACTATTCATAAACGAACTTGATTTTTGAAGCTAAATATTTTTAATTTTATTATGAAGACCGGGACACTGCCTGCAGTGTTTCACTAATTTCTAGTAAGCATTAAAAACTCACGATAAAAGCAAGTTTAAGCTAGATAAAAAGTATAAATATATACGGTCTACTTTTACACTTCGTTTAATAATTATTCTCATCAAAACGTTATGATCATTTGGTTAAACCTTTGATGTTTCTTAGAAAAGGATCAGGTGCCAAATTTTCCCCCAGTTAATTAGCGTACTTATGACGCTTCGCTTGTGTACTCAGTATTGATAAAATTCCAGAACATTAAAATTCGGGTACATAATTAGTGAGCTTTAAAAACTTAAAGAAATACTTTTTCCTACATTGATTACTGAGAATTTTTCAATTTCGCTTGACTTAGCATAAATACAGTTTAGTAAATCAAAACAGAAGAATAGATAAAACTGAAGCTTTTTCTAAATAGAAATTTCCGTCCATCAATTTTGTTTATTCTATCTAACAGCAAACCATTTGTTTAAAATAAAACAAGTCTAAAAATCGTTTGAAATTAATTGATTCAATTTATCTGTTGCACCTGGCAATATTCATGGTATTGAGAATTGTTGCTGTAAAATGTTCTTAGAATTTCATAAGTTCGCAGGTTTTCCTTTATTTTTTGCTCTTTTCAAGACATACTAAGCTGTTTCTTGTTCGTTGTGCAAATGAGGCGTACAGCATTCGCCGAAGGCAGCTAGTTAAGAATAAATTTCACTCATTGTTATTATGATTTTCCTATTAAAATAAATTTATTCATTTCACTCTGGTATTTTACCTCCATTATTAATGAAACAGTTAAAAACAGCAAAGAGGTAAAATTTTAGAAAGTTACGTTTCGCCATCAGCGCAACGTTTGTAACCCATATATAATAATGCGAGAACCAGTACTAACCAGACTTCACCACTTCATCCACCAGCACATTTTGCACATTAGCCATGTAACCAAGCACAGAGAAAATGACGACACCGGCCAAGATACTGGTCAATGGATTCAGAATGCAAATGAAAACAGAATCCCTGAAGAAAATAAGAAGTGTTCGAAATTAATTTCGATTTCTTAACAACCATGCTACTGTTGCAAAATAACAATTAAATGCCATTAAGTTAATTTACCTGAAAAAGTTATGACTGAACTTATTGTAGCTACCAAGGTTCACAACGGATCCGAATCCAATTCCGAAAGTAAAGAATACTTGAGTTCCAGCTGCCACCCACACCTATAAAGAAAAATTTATTCTATTTAGAGTGTATTTAAATGAGTTTTCGCTTCTGAAAGTTAATTCGAACACTAGTTTTTCATTTAAAGTAAAGATGGATATTACGAAATGGCTCAACACTTCGAACAAATTGGCGTGCTTCTTCAATGATAATTTTATTATGTTCTTGGAAGAACTATGAAATCTACCACCTTCTTGAATTTGTTCTATAAGTTATTTTGTTTACCGGCATGTTCTTCAAACTATTATCATAACAAACATGCAATCAAAGAAATGGACTCCAACACTAGAGTTTTCAAAGCTGGAAGCAATGATGATTCAACAGAATGACCATTTCTTGGACAAAATACATCGATCATTTTTAATCATTCGTCAATATTTGAAGTTTGGAAGTATACTAACAAAACTGGTTTATAAACTGAAAAAAATTCATTGAAATGTATGAATGATTTATTTTAAAATTCATTTTTATTATTAATAGGTCGACTTTATTTTTTTCAACAAAATCTTTTCAATGGAAAATATAATAGAATTTAATCTGGTAGAAATGGTGATATTTGATTAAATCTGCTTGATGGAAAATTCTTAGATTAAAATATACAAATTAGAACAGAAGAAACTGAATATTTACCTTAGGTTCCAAAAGTTTCTCCCATCGTGGCTGAATGAAATAGAGGATACCATCCCAAGCGCCCTCTAGCGTGACACCTCGGCCCAGCAAAATGAGCAATATAATGTATGGGAAAGTAGCCGTTACATAAATGAGCTGAAAAGAAATTAAATAATGACGTTATGAAAAAATGTTTTAAAATTGCAATACTGTATTGTTTCGAAATTTTGTAAACTAATGCACCTATATTTGAATTGTACCTAAATGTTACATAAATTGTAACATTGTTTTAAATCACTGCCTTTAAATTGCTTGGCATTGCGAAGATGGGAATTGAAGCATATTGTAAGATATTGTTGAGGAGCCACGGACCCAATGTCAAAGTGAAAATTAAAGAATTTTTGGTAATGAATTTGGAAGTATTTGGCTATATTTGGAAACAAAAGGTTTCGATCTCTGCATATGATTTTGGTAACAAGGATCAGGATAAGGGCCTTTCTAGATTTCTGAAGCAAGCACAAAGGGCTTCTCGGCGTACAACATCGAGGTTAAAAGGCAACTGGCGAAGAAATTTGGCTCATCTGCTAATTGCGTTTCAAAAGCAGTTGTGCACCACAAGCAACCAGAAATAATTTTAAATCCTTTTTGTATTTTATTTGTTTACGTGTTGATACTGGTGAAGTACTTGAGCAAAAGTATATCTTTGATCTATTTTTGTAAATAAAATTTATATATTTGGGCATTTAAATCGTCTTTCTTCTCTATAAAAGTTAATTTGCTTGAAAATCAGCAAACGCAGGCAAGATCTTGGTGAGCAGTTCTTGTACAATTTATATTAATTTTTAAAAAATCTTAATGAAGCTTTTAAAGAAAGAGGTTGAAATTTGAATTTAGTATGAGATTACAAACGGTGTTTTTACCTTTCCACTGTCATGCAATCCTTTCCAGATGATGAAGTAGATGACCACCCAGCCTAAAACCAAGAGACCAACCAATTCCCATCGGATGCCTCCCATGTTATGAATACCATCTGTAATGCCCAAGACTTTTCTCCTGCAAAACAAAAACAAAAAAAATCATTAACATTTAAAAAGAGAGAGTTGATTTTCAAATATAATTTACAAACAACAGTAATATAAGAATGTTTGAAAAGTGCCTTCTTTCATGTAAGCATAAATATTTCACAGTATGGAGAAAAAAGTATGGAACGAAAACAGCATTAAGGACCAGCAATGGCCGGAATATTTTAACCAATGCGAAATATTTAGTTAAAATAATGCAGATTTCAGTATAAATTTCTCTGTAAAAAGTTAAAAAAGATAAAAAAAAATTAATGAAATTTAATTATAAAATTATCGGTGTTGGATGGATGAATTTTCAATCGATCATGCGTTACTTCAGTTTGAAAAAAATTACTTTTTCTATACAGTAATCTTTTAGTATAAACAGCCGCCAAATTAATCTGCTATACCTTCAGCATCATCTTTATTTATATCAATTCTGTATTGTACTAAATGAATCAACAGCCTCTTATATTTAGCAGTTTTTTTTTCCCCCGGCAGAAGTGTAGTTGCAAAATAAGCAGTGCCAGGACGCTCTAACCTGGGTGATACAAATCGCGCTGTTTTAAAAACGTTTTAAAATTTTTTTCTTATTTATCGTGAAAAAAAAGAAATGCCGGAACGGCGTTCCCGTGCGTTCGGGCTCCACTACACTCCTGTTTTCCAGTTCTTTTTTTCTTGAAATGAAAAATTTAAACAAATTCCGTATCATTTGTTTAAATTTTTCATTTATTCGTAGTTTATGCATTCAAGCAGCCAGTTTCATTCCTTGTAATCGGTTCCTGAATATACCTTTGGGGAGGGTTCAGAAATACTAGGACAACAATTAAAAAAAATACTAGAGCCAATAGTAGAAATGAAGAAGCTGTGCCAAGAAATAAAGATGCTATGGCAGCCATTTAATAACATTATCAGCATTTGTCTAAAAGCATACTGGCTAAATATCTAAAACTACAGAAACAAAAAGCTTTATTTTCAAAGCGATTTCTAGTCAATAAAAAAAAGTAATGATCATTAACATTTACAAACAATGTATGAGAACGAAGATTTCCTCTGAGTATACATTTAACCAAAAGTCTACGTCTTGGCACATCCAATTTTGATGGTTGTTTCCAAACGAAATAAAAATTGTCCATTGTATAAAAGTAAAATATTTCATATTTATTTTCTGTGACAGGTCCTGCCTTAAAGAATCTGAAGTACATCAAACTGGCACGATTTGAACTCTTGAAAGTGACTTCGAAACCGTGATAAGACCCAATGCCCGATAAGTACCTTTCTGTGTCGCTCCGACTGTTGCAGGCCTCCAATACGTAAAAAGTAGGGAAATCTAATTCAGTTCTTTTCTATAATTTTTCTGTGAGAAACAGACCCCGTTAAACCGTTGTCCCCCTTGCGAATGCCTCATTTTAATGTTGGCATTCGAAAGTTCCCACATGTCAGTTTTTATGAAATGGCGGCACAGATGAAAGAAAATACTAATATAACATTTACAAATCGTTGAAAACAGTATTTTTTGCACTTAAAGTACATCTACCACTCTTTCTTCTTAGATACATCACTATGGACAAACCGTCACGTTAGATATAATGGCATATGTACAAAGACAATTTATTGAGGTTTGTATTGTCCCAAATCATACCTCCTAGCTGTAACTTCTACCTAGCCTCCTACTTCTGATAAAATGTCATCTGCTATAACGCCAGAGTGACTGTTTATCGAGGTCAGGCTGGTATCGATTCTATATTAATCACAATTATCACTATAAAGTGGAGTAAAACTGTTTTAAGAAGTACATAAAATGTGTAATAAACTTTCTCATTAAAATAAATACTCGTTTAGAGAAGTTAGACGAATTACAAAACAGAAAATGCCAAAATTAGGTCTCGAGGAAAGAGGAGGGAGAAAGGAGGGAAAAGAAGAAATAAACAGGGAAAAACAATGAAAGGAGAAAGCTCTTTTTAATCTAGAGAATGAGAGAGAGAGAGAGAGAGACTACATCAAGATTGCTCACTGAAGCTGACGGTCTGTCGCTTAAGTGGACCTACCACCCACTGAAAACAAATCCAAATAGCTGGCTACGCTGGAAAACAATTTTTAATTGCACAATTAAAAACCTCAGCGAAGCAGAGTGGCAATCATAAAAAGCAAATTAATGTGCCATGCAGTTCTTTTATTTTAAAAAAGGATAATTTTCTAAATACCTTCTTAAAATATCTGTAATATTAGCCAGAACAAAATGCAGACTTCTGCCTCAATTCTAATGCTCAAAATCGTGACTTCTTACACTATTGGTCGCGTCCCTAACGTGGGGCGTCATAGACAAAAACAATTTTTAAAAAATCGAACAAAAATTAATTGATCGAATAAAACGCATTAACCGAATCACTCGACGCGAGGCTTATTGCAACACCAAACTTATATAACGTGACGTCATGTGGGATCGCGATGCATAGTTCAAAAAGTCCTGTAGCTCCAGAAATTTACTCAAAAATCAATTATTGCACAACATCACACCAACCAGATTTCTTTAATAACTTATCACAGAGAAACTCATAAGTTTACAGGAAATTTTATTCCAGTGTGAACATACATGATCAAAATTTAGCTGTTAAAGTTTTTAAATCAATCTGAAAATTTAAATTTCCCATAGAATTACAAAATGCATTTTGTAACGCGACGAATCGCAATTTACTGATGTATGGCAATTTAACAACAACACGTTAACAGCCTTTTCCCTAAAATTTATCTACAAGTCTCGCGTTAATCTTAATTATTAAGGAAACCCAAATCTAACCCTTGATCTTTAAAAGATTCGGTTTACTATAACATTTTAAACTACATCGTAAATGTCCCATTTCAGAGAAAGCGCGGTAACTATTCACAGCCATTTTGAATCTAATTGAGCAACTGTCACCGATCCTGGTGCGTTAGTCAAACGTCGGAGAGGATATCCCCTCCAATTAAAAGTGACGAATGGAGACTGTTAAAGCAGTCGCGAAAGATTAAGTCATAGTCATTATGTGATCACTTAATCAGAGGCGCCGGATGCCCAATTAAGCTACTGTTTCGGCACCGAATGGCAAGGGCAAGTATATCGAGGATGATACAGGCACGCGTCACGTGACTCACAAAGGACTGGATATGACCTTCGCGGCATAAAGTTGCACGAGGTAGAAGAACGAGCAACTTTTGTGGTAATATCGGGAAAACCAAAAGAATAAGAAGAAACTAGCGAAAGGATTGCGTAGGTACTGGTAACCCCTTCCTATAAAAATGAAGGTCACTGTTTAGGACATACGAATATCTTAATATATTGTGAAGGACACTGCAATTTATGCAACATGTTAAATGGTCCGAATAATATATTAGATGATATGCCATATGTAATTCGAATATTAAAAGCATTTAAGACAGAACGAATGTTACGTCGTCTCACTTACTGAGAAGGAGGGGGGAATGTAGAGCAGTACATGAGTTGTGGAAATTCACATTCTATTCTTCATTTAGATTCTACATTATTTTTCAAAGCAAAAATAACTTTTAAAGAATTATCATGATTTAAAGGCATTTACAGAATACCCATTTTAAATTAATTATCTTTTAATCTGTTTTAACAACGAAGTCTGTTTTCCAGTTTCTCAGCTTTGATTCACTTTCGAATTTTGGGTTCCAGCATAATGCAAGTAAAGCCAGAAAGGCGCTGAAATTAAGGCTTTCGAAAAATTACTATTATGTATTTTGATATTCGTTTATTTAATTATCATTTATTTATTATATTCATCTATTTTATTATTTATCTATTTATTTATTAATCTAAAAGAACATTTTTCTCCAGTTGCATTTGATATGTTTTTGGCAGCCTATTTATAAAACTTTTGAAATTCTTTGTTTTCCTTGCTCGATATTTTCTAAGTCACCCATCCACCTGGTCATTTAATTTTACGCTACAGAAACCTTAAACAATTTCGACAGGTAGCAACATAGGAACTCTGACATGAAGAATTCAAATCTTAAACTAGGGGGCAGAAAAATCTTCTAACAAGTAAACTGCACAGGTTACCTGATTTTTCCATTCAGGATAGCTGAAATAAATTGGGAATTTACTAAATCAATTAAATTTCAGCCTTAATTTTGTTAAAAATTTCTGTAGACAACAACTAATATTTTAAATATCGTCAGGGTTTTATTTTCAGCCCCCATCCCCCCAATTTACTTTGCTCCATTAAAACGGTTTCGTTTTATTATTAATCGCAATAAAACATAGTACGCAAACATTTCTATTTATAATGTATTAATCAACAAATATTTATCTCGTCATTCAATTTCCATCTTCGACGTACTATACTGGTACCCATCCAAACATAATGAGAATAATCAGATTGTAAATAAATTAAACAGAGTTCATTTCACGGTCAAAAGTGATTCCATATCATCAGGCCAGAGTATTTTAAGTAACAAAGTGTAAACTTCCCCATTCCCCCACCAACCTCTTAAACAAAAAGATCGCCTCCTTTTCATTCAGAGGTTCTATTTTTAGCAACTGACCGAGCTCCATGAGTTCCTTCCGAAGAGAAGAGAAGAGAAAACTGCTGATTTACGCTTTACGTTATCTTACGCGGAGTAGGAGTGTTCTCGTTACGTTTTCGGAGCCAATTTGGCGCTATAATTGGCAAGTTTTAAAATTCGTCACCATCCCGCAGTTGCATCACCGCCAACCGTCCTTGGCAAACACCAGATGTCGTTAAGGCACCTTTTATTCATTACATGATCATGGTTTCCTTTTTTGTTTCATTTTTTTTATTATCCTTCAATGCCAAGGGCATGCTCGCCAGGAAAACTTTTAATGGTAAGAGAAAGGGATACTTGTTATAAGTGAGGATAATGCCATTCACTGATTTTATTTTTAGTCAAGTTTATGGGAGCATTGTGAAAAATCTTAATTTGTGATGGTGTTTTTAAAGACGTAACTACGTACACCTGTGCTTACGTTAAGTGGATGGAATGGTTTCAAGTTCGTGATGCATGCTGGGAAGAGATGCTACAAACCACGCGCGAGACCTAATTTTTTCCCCTCGCCGGGTCTCATAAGTTTCGGTTGCAAGAAAAATCTCAACTGCCACTGGTTAACAACCGGAATACGTCATGCATGCCTCGCGCATTTTATCACGAGGCGTTTGTTGAAGTGCGTATCTACTTCATCCAATGTTGTTTTCCGAATTAAAACGTATAGCAGAATGTCAGATTTAAACGCCTGGCTTAGGTGAGCATGCAATGGAATAGCCACCGGGGGGAAGGGGGTTATAGATGCACCGGAGGCCATGGTGTCAAAATATTACTGCGCAATGGCGAATCCAGGGGGGTATCGGGCTACAGCCCCCGCCCCTAGAGCCAAGCCAGAATTCTTGATATTATTTAAAATCATGACAACTGTTTTTTCTTAATTTCCCTCTTTTAAAAAAATAATAAAAACGTTTCAACATTGCGCTCTGGCTTGACAGGCTCGAAAATTTTCCTATTTTTGTAGTCATTCCACTTGTACTTGTAGCTTTGACGCGGTCGAAGACATTTTTTGGCTAGTTATTTCATTGTAATTTTTATTAAATTATAGAAAGTATTGTATTATTCTTTATGTTTCTTATTGTCAGGTGAGAAAAGTCTGTAAAGTTAAAGAGTTTTGGTTTATTTTAGCCTTGAGGTTTGACATTCGTCACGACGATACAAAATTTTTATGACCTCAGCCCCCCCCCCCCGACACGAATCCTAGATTCGCCACTGCGATATTTCGTATAATTATTGAATATATTCTACGTCTGGACGGCACTAATGCACCCGTGGAAAGGGTCTTTATTCTTATGAATAAGTTGTGAACGAGCTAGAAAACACAGCTTCAAGTTGCAGTTTATAAAACAACGTTAATTACCAAAGTAAATTTTTAAAAAATCCCGCCAAAAATTTTCTTTTTAAAATCAACACCCAATAGCAAAAATGTGTTCTTCAGAAAAATGCAAGATCACATAAATTATTTATTTTCACGTGTTTGTTTCTGTTCCTTTTCATTAATAAATAAAAACTGAAGAAATATACGTTTTCTTGAATTCACATAATATTACCTAAAAATTAAAAATTATCCCGTTTTGAGGGGGAAAATAAACGGTCACTTTAACCATAACCCTGGTGCAGTTTTTACAGGCTAGGGCCTCTGATGATGATGGGGGGCAGCGAAAAAATATAACCCGGCGCAACTTGCCCTTGCAACGTCACTGCGAGTACGTACATAATAGGGGGGAAAAAAGTGATGTACTCACTCCCAAAATTCGACAACTGAAGATGTTTCTCTGCTGAGGCCAGTAGCATTCACTAATGCAGTGGCGTTGTGGGTCAGGGTCTCGATCACCGTACAATCAGGGGTGTTCCAAGCGGCGTCGCAACGTTGCCAGGGCAACTGAAACGTGAAGGAATGGACGAAATAAAACAGCACCCAAGCCACCACAATGATGAAATAGATGTTGTACAAGGCGACAATCATCATCGATGCATAGCCGATACCTAAAAATACAGAGTAGCAAACGCTTAAAATACGTGGTAAAAACAGAAAAAAATTACCGTATACAGTTGATGCATACAATGGTACATGAATAGGTTTTATGTATCAGATAAGAATAGATCAATTTTTTGTGCTGAAAACTTTTCCACCAATGCTTCTTCTAGTTGATTTAATTTTGCCAAATTGTCGTCTCAGTTGGTTTTAAATCAATTGCTCTTATATTTAAAATGTGACGCGATTACTGTAAATACATTATTTCTGACATATAATGACAGTATTTCAATCTTTTAAATTTGCCTAATATAGAAGTTTCAATGTTGGCAGAATATGCCCCATGAGGTGAGATGCCATTAAAAAATCAACCTTCATTTAAGATCAATCATGATCCTTGTTACATTTATCCAGATAAATTCTTAAAAAATCATTTGTTTTGACTATAGTTTTTTTTTTTCCAACTCGCATTTCTACAGTGTGACAGACACGACAGACAAGTGTCTACATTAATAAAGCTTTTGGGTCTTGTTAAAAGTTGTCTAGTTATAAAATTAACTATTTTAAATAAATCTTAGTATTTGCATATATTACAATTTTTTTAATTAATTAATTTAATCAATTTTCTATAGTCCGTTTTCACTTTCTTATTTATCTGAAGTTCTATTTAAAAACTTTTAAATATTAAATACAATGGTTTTATCTTGTTCGACTTGAAACTGGTCTCAACCAACATAATCAACCTTTATTCACATTTTTGCTATCATTATTTTTCATTTTTACTTACTTTATGACCAGGTAATCGAAATAAATATTTTTCTACTGGCTTTTTGCTTTTGATATTCGCTGATAGTCATGGAATTTCGATTTTTGGACTTTATTACAGACGATTTCGAGTAAGTTAGCCTTGTTTTTAAACGTTCTTCCCTACTCAGAAACTAATGCATGCCAATTAAATCTAATACATACATTTTTAATATTACCACCATTTTTTTTACCTTTAAAAGAGGACACAGCTTCCAGATGCCAATGCCACGCTCTGAAATACTGTCCACTGCCACTTCCGACAAAGGACGCTGCCAGCGAACTAAGCAGATCAAATAGGAACGAAAGACACCTGAAAAAAATAAAATAATGGAAAATTAGAGTTTGTAGCATTTTCTAACAAACAGGATATATGTCTGCTGCTCTAACTAGTTTCCAGACTATATATATATATATTTAAATATTTTACAAACAATTAAAAATTCAAATACATTTTCAGAATATATACCTATTAAGCCAATAATTAAAATTAAATATAATGTTAAATTTAATTAATAGTTTATAATCTAATTACATAAAGATGATTAGATTATAATTCATTACTATGACGAAGACAACCCAGGATTGGAATACCAACAATCAAATGCGAATCGATGCAGGAACCGATTATGTCGCATTAAATTCAAGATAAGCGCCTAACCTTCTGCAAAGTTTGTTGGAAAAACAAAAGTATAGGAGTAAATCTCAAAATATTTCAAGATAAGAACAAGAAAATAGCTAGTCTTCCAATTCAATGTCATAGCAATAATATGCAGAGCTATCATCGAAATACAGTTCCGCATTTATAGTGAAAATATTATAACTAAATTATATATAATGAAATTTTACTTTGACCGAAAAGGAGCCGCGTTTAATTTTTTCAAGGAGGCGGACACATATGTGTAGGTTAATTTAAAATGATTTTAAGCAAAATAGATAAATCTGCTTTATAAATATTCAGAAAAATGGGTTCTTTTTGCTTCTGATCAATATATACCTCTATAAAACGTCATCAAAAATAAAAGAAATCCTT
Organism: Araneus ventricosus; assembly: GCA_013235015.1. Lineage (NCBI taxonomy): Eukaryota > Metazoa > Arthropoda > Arachnida > Araneae > Araneidae > Araneus > Araneus ventricosus. Next base: position 198,558 of record BGPR01001300.1, on the reverse strand, counting down.
TTATACACTTGTATTTAACTTTACTTGTCCCTTATTTGCTACGATGAAATTTTGTAATCGATTTTTCCCTCAATTTTAATGTGCAAGAGTTTTGAAATCTCGATGACAAACATTAAGATTTTCAGAACTTAATTATCAGTTAATCAATTAATTTAATTAAATTTCTCCATACGAGTGGCGCCATCTTGTAGTGAATTTGAGAAAAACCGATTTCAAGATTCCATAAGCATTTAAAACAATGAAATGCAAATTAAACCTTAAAAAGAACAAAATAATTCAAATAAAATTCTATTTTTTTGCGCATTAATAAAAGAGTGTTTTTATGAGACTGTTTTTATTAAATTTAATTTTCTTATAACAAATTTGTTCCTGGAGAGTTTCCAAAAATTAAGAACCTTTGTTCTATTATGTGGAAAGCCAGGAACACATTACCAACAAATCTACGAATTTTAAGCCTGATTGCTTAGAAAGGACCACTATTCGACATAATCTATCCATTAACCCATTTGACAGAATGGTGCCAAGACGCTAAAATATTCATCCTTAATACTAAAGATATTCACCTCCTCCGTTCTCATAGCAGAGGTATGGGAACCTCCAGACGTTTCCAAGGCCCACGGCGTAATTTATGACACTGACCAGGAAATCCAGTTTGTTGCTCCACTGACCCCTCTCCGTGTCCCCGCGGTCGCTGCTTTCTTCGGAGGAGGAGGAAATGGACAGCTCCATCTCGCTGCGGTTAGATATGCAGACCGTGGAGGCCGGGAGGCGGTCCTTCGGTTTCTTGCCGTCAATCATCTTGGTATTAGGATCGACTCTTAATCAGTAGGTGTTGGATACCTGCAAAAAAAGTTAAAGTTATTATTTGTGAAGTACAATGGAATCGGTAGAAATCAACAATAAATCAATACAATTATGATAAGTCAAGCTCAGAGATGCACAGTGATCTGATGGCGAGAGATCTGGTAATATGGGACTACGATCATACATAAAAATCAACAAACGTAAAAGCATTTCGACAATGAGAGATTTATTGTTCTATGTTGGGACAAGCGAGATAGTTTCCAGAAGGATTGAAATTTAAGAGATATAGAGAAATTTGAAAGATATCAATTTCTGGTGCTGCAAGTCTCTGGAAAATTTTCGTAAATCTCGGATTTTTTCATAAATAAAAATTGTATATTTTACTGAATACTTTTATTACTTTACTTTACTTATACTTTATTACTTAATTATACTTTTATTTATAAAACTTTTTTTATAAATAAAAATTGAAAATTTTATAAATATTTGTATTTGTAAAAAATAATAAATTATAAGTAAATACAATAACTGACGGTTAGAATTGGAACAGTTTACGAAAATTCCAGTTTCTATTTTCCAAAATAAAAAAACGGAAATCAAAATTATTATTTAAAGTTTAGATTGCATCCCTCTGGTACAAGATTTCTTAAATTATGTAAGCGACCCCAAACGGGATAGAACAGTACTGAGGTACATCACAGAGCGATACTGAGGTAGCGAAAACTTTCATCGCACTTTCTTTCAAATCCAACAAGTAGGAGCAAAACTAATTAATGAATTAAATAGAGGTGATTTTCTTAGTTTTTCTACAGAACTGAGATCGACGAAGTTTGATTTATGCACTTCAATTAAAGCTTCATTTAAAAAAAAAAAATTCTGGGATCGCGAAAGGAATAACTTTACGAAACTATGCTCTGGAATTCCAGTTAGGGTTCCGCAAAAGGTGGAAAAGAAACGGATGTAAAATTTGTTATAGTTTATTAATCCCTGTTATCTGAACTCGAAAGAGCTGAAAATTAGTCTATACCAGGGGTGGCGAACCTTTATGTATCAACGTGCCATTTTTTCTAAAAGATGTTTAATTAGGTCATAGACGTGCCGTCAAATAATTTTGGGGTCTATTCTGGTACCCCCGGTTGGGTTGGGAGACATCACTTTTCCCGTCTCAAAACTCTTTTATTTACTACAAAAAAAAATACATTTTGCAGTGTCTCAGTTATACGCGCAATTCAAATTAAAGTAACATTAGTGTGTCTTCTGTTGTAGCAGATTAGATGACAAATAACTAATATTAGGGTTGTAAGATGTTACTTTTAGCAGAATGCATGCTGAACTGGAGTCATCTTTCAAACGGTTTCTAAGCGAGTCTTTAATGATATTCATTTTGAAAACCGTAGCGTAGGATCAACTCGCGTTCGTTCGTAATATGCTTCATAGTGAACTTTGTGATCGGTGGCGTGCCCAAAATATTGTGTCGCGTGCCATGAATGGCACGCGTGCCATTGGTTCGCCATCCCTGGTCTATACGAATAAGTATGCATTTCTGAAAAACCAAACTCTCAAGCTTCATAATATCGTAGTAATTATCAAAGCATCCTCCCCGCCAACATAATGTAATAATTAAAAATAAATGCGACATGATCTAATTATTTCAATTGTCTTTCACATACTAACTAGATTTATTGTATTTCGGATACAGATCAAAGCTCCAAAATATTTCAACGCTGAATTTAAATCCTGAATTCTAATAGAAAATTTATCTTAATATTCGTTTAAAATCACAAAAAGGGTTTTATTTTTTTGTTGATGCAATATCTCTTAAAAGATTTATGGGAAATCATGTGGAAAATCGTGTGGAGAATGAGGAAGAAGCAAATAGAATAAAAGCTTTATTTTGTTCAGTTATCCTAAAATCCTTCCTCACTCCGCGATGCCTCACACTTTAAATATTTAATAATTGGATTAAATAAATTTCACATTTAGCAGCCATCGATCAGTTCACGGAAGACATTCAAACTTCTGCCAATGAATAAAATCTCGAAATCTAATATTCGTTTTGCATAACGTTTTCACTTTTAAGTTTGATATACATCTCATGAAATTTCTGTGAAAATGTCTAACAGATTCCGAACGATAACCAAAATGAGATGGTTGTTTTTGAAACCGTTTGCTTCAAAAAAAAAAAAAATCTCTGAGAAACCTTTTGGAATTTATAATCAACCATTTCATCTGTATTCGTTACCACCAACCGTCTATCTTCAAATATGGCCACACAAAATTCTTAATTAGCCACCTAAATGTCACAGAGGTTAATTACGGAAGACAAAACCGTGTGACGACTACTTTTATTTTTTTTTCCGAGGGCGAATGCACGTCGAACCTATCTGACCACAAAAAATAAAATGCATGCTTTTGTCTGAGTGAGGTAAACGATACCATCCCACAGAATGGGAATCGTCTTTTCCGCCAACCCAACGCAAAGGGCGCACATCTGCGCCAAATACCCGGATGCTCGGGCCCCAAGATCTTTCATCTTTATTTTTTTCATTCTGCCACGGCACGGGAAACGCGAATGAACCAAACAAAAACCCAAAAGATATCTTTGGGAGGCAGTGCCAAAAACAGAAGGTCGCAGCAAGCAGTGGCGCCCCAAGCCTGCAATGACTGTCTGCAGCGAAGACGGTTTCCCGGAAGGCTGGTAAGGTGATATATCTTGTGACGCTACGGGACGGCCGGCCGGGATGCCGTCCATCATTCCACGCCCCCACATGGGCTGCGATCAGCCACTCGGAGGATTGCAGAAGCACGTGGCAAGCCCCGTGATGCCGGCTGACACGTGACGCGGTTTTGCAAGTTATGGATTCGTGTACTGGTTTGGAGCAAGGGCGAAATTTTTTGGCAACCGGTGCCGGTCGGTTCTTTAATATGGAAACTTCACTCCATCGTTATAATGAATAAAATATAAATGAGATGATTAATTGAGGAAATGTATTAAGGAATCGGATGATTATAAAGGTTGCGTCATGTCATTAAATGATGGTTCCAGTAATTCATAAGTGGAATAACATTTAACCCTTCAGTAATACGACACTAACGTTTATAAAGACCCTCGAAATAGCAACGGAAATTCCAAGCGTCGTCGCTGGAGACTTTGGCGCCAGGACAAGCAAATTCCAGTTTTATTTTTTTTATATTTTTTACTTTCATACGCGACTTTACACTTTCAAATTAATGAAAACGATACTTCTGCGCCCCGTCGAGGCAATGGCGACTTAGACAGCCTACAGTGGACTTGCAATGCCATTGTCCTTCTTTCATTACATACAACAGCCATCTGGTGGCAACCTTGCGAATTTAGCTACGTTATTCTGGGAACGTTTGGTACAAAGATCCTTTGATACACCTCCCGTATCGTGGTAATTTCTACACTTTCAAGAATAAAATCCGCTGCATTTATTTTACAGTAAAAAATCGAAACTATACATATACTGCATTATTTCAACATCTCAAACCATTTTATTCGTTCTTTTATAGCAAGTTTTTGTGTAAAAACTTGTACTTTTTGCATTTTTAAAAATAACATTTCCACAAAAATTTATATACTAAAAACATTTATACCAGCGCCAAAATTAACAAAGAAAGCCTATTTGAAGCAATCAGAGAAATTTTTTTCTCTAACATTCTTTTTTAAAAAAATTACAAATTGTAACAAATTCTGAGTAAAAATTTGAACTTGGTTTAAGAATATACTGAAGGCTGATGAAAAATAAAAGCAAACAGTTCTTAAGGGGAAAAAAAAAAAATCTTCCGATTACTTTGTTTTCACATGAAATGCACTGTTGGATAATTTTACTCAACAAACATGAAAAAATTAGCAATGTAAAATATATAAAAGCAACGGCAATTCGAAAAGTCAATTGGAAAATATCTACCATTAAATGTAGCTAATAATACATTTATAATGAAATTTTATATAAAACTGCTTAAAAGATGATTAAAAAAGGTTTTAAGAACCTCGCAAAATACAGTAAAGCACCGTTTATACGTCGTTTACATTTTTACGCAGTTTATCACAGTCCCGACTCATTCGTATTCATTGCAACGATAAAGAATTTCGTTTAATAGAGGAAAGCTTCAGTTATACGTCGTTTTACCTCGTTCCAAAATGTGAAAATTTCCTACTTCCTAATAAGTGAACTGTGATAAAGATGCCATGACTTCGAAATTATTCTCAATTGATGAATTAATTCATCATTATGAATAACAATTAATCAATTATTAATATTGTGAATAATAATTCATTCAATTTCATTCATAATAATAAAATCGACTTTGTGTATTAAAACTCCGATTATACGTTTTTCATTTATACGTCGTTTTACGTCAGTCCCTTGAAAGATGTATAAACGGTGGTTTACTATACTTTCAAAATAGTATATAACTGTATAATTGGGAATCCAATCACTACCCTCTTAAAGAATTTCAGACGACCGAAACTATCCAGTTGAAGCAGTACCAGCAAGCTGATTGAAGCAGTACCAAATATTGCAAAAAGAAGCTGAAAGTTCTTCTACGAAAGCTTTTTGCACGAGCATATGTTTTTGTAATTTATATTCATAAACTGCAAAGACCGAAACGATTGTGCAGTTTAAAACGAACACGATTTTCTATTTGCAGGAAAGAGCAAATACAATATTTTTTTTTTGTTTTATTTTTCTACGAAGTGATCAGAAAAACCTGAAAATTTCGAAATGCGTGCAATTTTAAATTCAGTCTAATAAAACATCAGAATAATGTGAACTGGTATTTCCTTAGTTTCTCAGAATAAGGAAATTCAGAAGAAAATGTGAATTGCTAATTATTTAAAAGACGCAATTTTGAATCCGTAATTTATATAATGCTGCAGGATGTTTCTTAAAGTGGCAATAAAAGGTATTTAAGAATAAAATCTGCATTTTATTCAGACATTTAACAGGAAAAAAGCTGAAGCAATCTCTTTCCAAAGTGAGAGTACCCAAGTAATACTTGTGAGTAATGCGCACCCGATGAATTTTTTAACTTATTTTGGTCTGTACTTTTAAGTAAATAATGTTGTAAAGTTTTTATATTCAGAAAAATTATCAAGCATCCTAAAATCTATTTAAAAACCTTAAAAATAAAAAGAATAACTTTTTTTTAACACGTTCCTAGCCTCGAGTACCATGGATGGTACATGCTAAACTTTCCATTCAGGCCACGTGTTCCATCGATGGTACACACTAATGGTACATAATAATCGAAAAGTTAAAACTGATCGCAGCGTCACGTGTGCCATGAATGGTACACTATGTGATAATTACGCTAAACAAGCTAATTATGGGTTGACGATATGTAGAATTATTGTGAGATGATCTTCAAAAATCTATCATCTAATTAGTCAAAAAACCAAATGGCCTGAATGAAAAAGTCGAGCAAAAACGACTTGGCGCGGAACGTGTTATCCTTTCAAGTTCACTACATGTTTCATTTTGAAAATTACTAAATTGATTTCAAAAATGAATATTATTGGACATCTAGCTGATCCTAAATATGTAAAGGAAACAAATTTAGCATTTTTTATTCTCAAGAAATTTGTGGTTTCACATAGAAACCAATGAACGATAACGGGTTATTTTTCCTCCGAATAAGTTATCATCGAAATGCAATTTAAATTATGTATTTAATTTATACTAAGTATACGTGAATATTCAACATATTCAACCTTCATAAAATTCAATATTACTTTCAAAGCTTCAATTTTAAAAAATATCAATTTGTGCAAGAAAATCATCATTTTGTTTCTCTTAGAGATCAAAAGCAATTTAACTCTTGCAATCCCGATATCTTTGCGAATACTAACGGTATTGAGCTGCAATTTTTATATAAGAATATATAAGATATATCGAACCCGGAACCCTCGGGCCCCGAAGCGGGACCTTACCACTAGATCACCACGGCCATAATTTTTCAAGTGTACAATAACTGAACTGAAGAGCAATGATCCCAGGAACTACAAACTTTTAGGAACTGAACATAGACAAATCCTACTCAAACAAACTGTTTACATCTTTAGTTTTAGTCGCGATGTTTAAATTGGATATAAATGTCCACGATGCACTCGGAACGTGTTGTGGACCCACGTGGACTGTGTTTCTTGGCAGTTAGGCCTGTGCCTTCAAACATAAATAATAAAGTTGAGAAGCGTGCTGAAAAAAAGGTTTAACCTTCACTGAGGCATGTTTGGCCGTCTCCCAGACATAGTCAAGCAATACCTCAACGTTTGAATACTAGCACGTGCCGAACAGGTCCAAACCCTTTCGAAACGAAATACGAATGAATTTAGACATTGTATATTCGTGCAATTCAAAATAAACCTCTCCTGTGGATAATAAATTTTAAAATGCTAAAAGTTAAACGTTTTCTTTTATACTGACAAGAAAATGAATTTCTTGCAGTTTTTTAAAAATTATTTTTGCTGTATGTTTGCAAAATAAATAACTCGCCAGGTGAAAAGACTGATTTCTTAGGATTTAACATACTGTTTCGAAGGCTATACCAGGACAATTCGGGATTGGCCTCTAAAAGTCTGAACCGGAGTCAGCTAAGCACGATGCGGTACTCTACTATCCAGGCTTCTACACCACACTCACTTCTCGATGTTTGATCCATGACGACATATTTAAAGTGCATTAGGCTCACGTAAGCATCAGATCTTGGGAAGACTCAGGTTTCGAACCCGAGACCCTTCAACTCCAAACTCAAGATTAAGACGTCAGATTATTAAAGCCTGCATTCAGTTGCAACTGTTTTCTGAATTTACTTAGGATATTAAGGACAAATTAACACACGGATTTTTCTAAAACGCATCTTGGTATCTGAACTGTTATTCTTCTAGTTAGTATAAGGATTCTGAGCTTAATTTTTGAAATCATGAATACTGAAAACTGCAGTTCCAAGTAATACAAGAACAAATTATAATATATTTAGCGAATTATCTATATTCTTTTAATTTCGAAAAAGAATTATTACAGCATTCATAACTGACATAATACATAATTGCAACTCAAGCATATTATGAAATGCATTTTATTTCTACGTAATGAATGCGTTGCGATACTTATGTTTTTTATTAGTTTAGAAATAGCCAAAACAATAGCTGTTGCGCAAATAAAAGTTAACTAATCATCTGATGAGGTCTATCGTATTTCCCTGTTACTCTTAAAGATTTCAATCACATAATTTCATAATGCCTTGATGATTGAACAATTAGTTGTCCGTTGATAGACGATGACGAAAACTAGAATTTTATGAAACTTCTAAAAATTTGCCAAGGATATTTCAATTAAGGAAGTCTGATTCTAATTTCGTTTCTAAACACTACGTGCAAATGCTTTTTAACATTTTTATTTAAAAAATGATGCATAAAAAATATATGCCAAACCAAAGGCCAACAACAAATAATGCTAAACAAGAAATGTGCAGGTTTTCATGGGTTTTATTGTAACAGTAACAATTGCACATTTGATTGTTAATGAATGCTGCTACAAAATATTTTCATAAATATTAATATTATAAATCGTGCCATTTTATTAACGATACAAGTTAAAAAACGATTATTATAGATATTATGGTTTTCCTGAGTAAATCATTCATTAATGCGTTAAAAGCGATTTAAGGAACTGAATTTTGAAAGGACCAATCTCACTTTTTGCTTTCTTCACATTTCCAACTACATGACGTGTCCTACCAAGCCATATTCTGTTGCATCGAATTTCGTCGCTTAACAAGCAACGCCACCTATCAGAATTTTTTGAAATTTCAAAGAGGAAGAAAATACTCAACTTTTCGTAACCAATAACGAATATTTCTGGATATTTTTTCACATCTGGTAGGAATATGCGGTCTCTTGTTCATATCAGATGTTAAAAATATTCATAAATATTCGTTATTGGTTGCGAAAAATTGAGTATTTTCTTCCTCTTTGAAATTTCAAAAAATTCAGATAGGTGGCGTTGCTTGCTAAGTGATGATCTATTACTAGGTTTTAAGCCACGCTTCCAAATAGAGAATCCCCCCGAAAATAGTCTTTTAAATGTCACAGCTCATCACCATATATCTATTTCGACACTTTTACATATGCAGATAATCTATCTTATTTTTATACACTTCGGACCTTTCGATGTCATTCTGTGTCAGTGGGTCATCCACGGGACATCACAAGAGTGAACTTGATCACACTGGTCAGCCATGGTCATCAATCATCCGTTTCCTCCGATAAGAGAATTTGAAGAAAATTTCGGAAATTAGGTTGTTAGGACCGGTCAGAACGAGTTGGATGGGAAAAGTTACTTCCTGGCATCTCCGATCATTCACTCCGTTGTCCGATTAGATAAGGGCCAGTGGTCATCTTAGATAACATCCAAAAAAAAAATATTTTGGTACGATCCGAGAAATACAAGTTTTGAGGTGAATGATTTTTTGACTAAACAAAGACGGTTTTTGTTCCGACATCGAAATATTTCTCCGAAAGATGAGAAAAATTCCGGTGCCACAGCTGAAAGGATAACACTTTCGCTCTCTAGTTGTTTAGATAAGTAGCATGCTGAATCATTCCAGCTGAGATGAAGGATTTATCTTAATGGGTTGTATATAAGGCTAGATATCAAATATGTTCTGTATCATGTTCTATCATTCTAATTGAGATCAATTATTTTTTTTCTTTGAGTTTATATCCAGGTTTCTTGACCCTCAACTCCCTTTTCTAACATTCATAATTAAAATCGCGGGGAATTTTTTAATAGAAATTTATATGTGACGCTATAACAGCGTCTCCCGCCAAATTATATAGAATAAGTGAGACGCGATTCACAGCCCGATGGGGTTAAACTATGGGCACTCGATAATGAGTTTGCACGCACAAAATTTTAGGTAGTGAAAATATCAATGACGTATGCTACAGTAAATTCTTTGATATTTTTCAGAAAATATATTTTAAAATTCCACATGGAAATGTGAAACTCAAATTTGAAAAATTTTAATAAATGATATATTTTTTCTTATTTTTCATTAATTTATGCTTCATTAGCTTAATTTTTTTTTATTTTCTTACTTCCAAAAAAAATATTCCGAACTTATATGGAGCTTTTCATACTTCGACGGGGACAAATTTTTTTGGCAGCCAAATGCTGTTTGTGAAAGAAAAAAATTTTTTAACCTTCCAGCGGGTGCGCTTACGCAAATTTTACGACATATCGTGCATCATATTGCATATATATATGTATCGTTATTTTACAAAAATACATGCAACTTTTATTTATGTTATCTGTATTTATTAGCCTAATAGTAAACGAAGATATAAATAAAATTGCACTTAAATATATAAAATAACGATATAAATATGTAATACGATGCACAATTCAAGTATCTCTTGTAAACGCGCGCCCGCTGGAAGGTTAAAGCCCTTCATCTATATTAGATAAGCTTTAAAAGCTTTTTGAGTACTTTATTGTGATCTTCAAAATTAAGGGGGGTTATTATAATTCTGATTACTCGCGCTACTAAATAAAAACCTTGTGAAGCAGTATACTAAGCTGACTTTTTGCATTAATTTAAAGGTGATTTTAAGTAAAGTTTGATGAGTTTAACTAGCAACGGACAAGCACCAGTAAACAAAAACCGAGGAAATAATGAAAGTCTTTGTTAGGTGTAGAATAATAAGAATAAATATAGAAACGATCAATTCATTTTTAAGATACAAAATTTCGATTGCACTGAAGGTGATAAGTTCAAGGGATACGTGATATTAATACTTTCGCAGTTATATCACGAATTCTAGAACTTCTGATAAAATAGAAGACTAACATTTTACGATCGCACTTTCATATTCATGGAAACGTCGATATTAAAAATTTCATGGCGAGCAAATTTATACTTTTAACTCTGACAGAAAATCAGTTATATGTATTTTTAATAAATTACGGTTAAAAGCTTTTAAATAAGTCCATACGTTTTGTCTTTACTATGACCTTTAAGATGAGAGAAATAATCGATAACCTTTCTAAGATGATTGAAATGAAAAGTATTGAAACTGGAATCTCTTTCTCCTCGCACTTAAAAATCTCCAACGAAAATCAATTCGCAAAGGGGGGGGGGGGAGATATTTTAGCGTGAAAACCGAGATAAGAAAAAGCCAGCTAATTTACTAAACAATTTGAAATGAAAAATCCTTTTCAGCAAAAAGATTGAAAAACCTATTTTTCAAAGCAATCTGATGAGAAGGTTTTAATCACGGTAAATTCTACTCACTCAAGATTAATTTCGAAAACATGTTCAGAAAATTGTCGCCTAATTGCACAGCTTCCATTTGTACGAACTCCATACTTCATGCATTTATATATATATATATTCTTTAGATTTAACATTTTAAGTCTAGGTAAATAAAATAATTTCTCGTCTTGCCAAAAGAATTGATTGAAAGTGTTCCTACAACAGTTATTCACCTATAAAATTTTTTTTATTTAACTTATACAGCATAAAAACGAAATCAAGCAAGTTTTTTTTACTCTAGATGAAATAATTACTACTAACTAAAGAACATGGCAATTAAAATGACGCGTTATTTCACGAGTAAAAAATGTTTTTGAGACTATTTGGTAGTTAATAAATTCATTCATTGACTTCAGTCATTCATACATTGAAGTCATTTCATACAATAAAATTAATTTAGATAAGATAATCTACAGATAACCGTTTTTGAACATTCTGGAACACATGTATAGGGATGAATGAACGGATGAAGTTAAAATCCATCTATATTTGATGTGATTCTCAACGGCTCTAATGAAAGATTATCAACTTTCGGTTTCTCTTTTTATTACGACCATTTTTGCTTTGTTTCGTTACCCAATATCAAAAATTAAAGATAACAATGAGTTGAAACTTGCCTCTTTACTATAATTTCCAAAATAATTCTGGACCATAGGGGCTCTGACCAACATTTATTTCTTTAAAGTACTCGAAACTACTACTCGCAGTTTTGTTAAATTAACATGGCCATTTTTTTTGGACAGATCTTGTAATCTTAAACCATTCTGAGACAAATACGGCACCCATATTCTCGAAACTTCTACGCCATACCAACGCGAAGATGTTTGACTCCATACACGGCTAATTTTAATGTGGAGCACTATGGTTTTTCGTCGAAATCGAATCTCGAGTTAAGTTACATTGTCGTTATTTCCAGTTTTGAATAAACGAGGGCTATTTGAGAAGCACCTCATCATTTTGAACCATAGTCATGTGACAACCCGAGCCAGTACCTGCTCTTAAGATTTCTGCACGACACTAACGGTACTATGTTTGACCCTCGACATCAGACCTATGGTGCACCAGAGGCGCATACACAACAGATCTTCGTTGGAATCGGGTTTCGAAGCTGGAACTTTCTGGTTCCAAAGCCGAGACCTTACAACCAGGCCACCGCAACTTAAATCGGATTTCGAATCACCGATCCCAAAACCAAGGTTAAGGCCCGTTATAAATTTTGAACATAAAATATGGTTTTTGCAGCTTTGCTATAATTATATAGGTGAAACTTTCACAATGTTAAAAATCTTTTTTCATTATTATTTTTATTTAATTTTATTTAACAATAGCAATAAGGAAACATTCAACAAAAACTTCATCACAAACATCACCGTTGATCATGCCAGATATATATCCAAAACTTAGAATTTTGATATTGGATTATAACAACTAACATAATTTGTTGTAAATTGTAAAGGCAATAATATTACATTCCACCATTGCAATACGATAGAAAAGATATTTTATTCTTAAATAAACCAAAAGGACGTTTCTCTTAAAAACCGTGCTTCCATTTTTATCTCATTTTAATGTTTTCTTTTCTACATTAACATAAAAATAGCACAATCCGGGACAAAAATTCAGCAAGTGACATTTTTTTGGAAGATAAAAAAGCACCGTAAATTCTAGCGCAGATTCAGACGGTATGTTCTAGAAGCTCCGTTCTTTAACCCGGCATGCAGTGTGTTGAAGACTTCTTCCTGAATTCGTCAGTACAGGAGTTTTGCCAATGGAACTGCTGAATCTCTGCCCATGACCGAGTAACGAACGTTCTTGACAGCTGAGTGGAAGGGTTAAAAGAAGCGCTCGCATCTTATTTCAGGGTTGAGGGGTTCAAGATTCTGCACTCGCTCGGTGACTGAACTGGATTTGTTTCAAACCCTAGGTTTCTGTTCCACTTCAAATAAACAAAGGGGGAAGGAAAGAGGTTTCCCCCCCCCTCTTTGGGATTGCTTCGTTCATTCAATTCGTGAACTTGATCCATAAATCACTCCCAACACCAGCATGAAAGAAAGGTCAAGTTTTGTTCCTGAAGTTTTAAATGTCTTCTTTAACATTTCTATCTGAACGTCAAGTAATTTACATTCTTTTTTTTCGTATACAAGAACTAAAAATGTAATAGACTTGGAATTACTTGATTGAAGCTCCCGCTCTGAAACTACACGAGTGCTTTTGAAAGACGTATTTCGCACAGTGGCGTAGTTTGGGGGAAGGGGATACGGATGCCTGATCCGAGCGTCAGACGGGAGGCATGGCAGAGGCAAAATTTAATTCTACAATTATAAGTCAAACATGACGAAGGGAATCCAAAAATATAGTAAGCCCCCTGTGCTAATTAGTCTTTGTACACCATTGGCTTCATAATTTCGAAATGTGGCCGAATAGGGATGACCCAAGGTTGGACATCATGATCTCCAAGCTCCCAAGCCACATAACGTGAAGACGTTCACTCCTAACCGATTTCACGCATGTCCAGATATACGGCACATATTTACTAGAATCAGGTTAAAAAAACGGTTTTCTGCCAATAGATTGAGCACCCTCGTAAAACTCAGTTGCATTGAAACAGTGGCGGAGGGAGGGTCAGTGGCGCCCGGGTCAAAATAAGATTTTTTCGCCCCCTCCCCCGTCATTATCAGTGGCTTAGTCTGTGTAAACGGCGGCCGGGACAGGATATTTTTCGTCCCGTTATTGTATATTTCGCTTTAAAACGCGACACAAACGCATTAACCTTTTGTAAACATGGTCCCAGTTAGGTTGCTGTAATGGCTTCTGGTATGGGGGCATGGGGCGGCGTTCTGTCAACATGGCTAATGAGGCAACATGGCTGTAGAGCAAGTAAGTGGCGCCTAGGGAGTAATATGATTTTTTTTACCTCGGTCGTTATGTGCTTAGGAAGCGCAAAAGGCCCCCGGGGCATGGCCTTTTTTTTACGCCCCGTTGTTATATTTTGCTTTAAAAATGGAGTAAACGCAGTAATGTTTTGACTCCATGGCGCCCGGGGCATCTACCCCCCCTGCCACCCGGTCGCTACGCCTCTGCATTGAAAACGAAAATTTAATAAAAGCAGCATTATTTAAAACCAATTGATAACTCTCGAGTTAACGGTCCTTCCTATACGAAAATAAACAAGAACTGTTGTAAAATAATACAAGACCCCACTTAACGTCATTTCGGTTGAATCAAAATGCTCTATTTAGATCAAAATTTGAATTCTATACTAACTCCATAAATAATCTTGAATAAATCTTAATAAAGTATCACACACGCTAAAAAGTCCATAATTAATTGCATCTGTAGGTGCTAAAATTTTTAGTTCGTTTTTCTTATCTTTATAGTCATGCGTAGAGGGGACATATCTTTCAAGTACTTTGCAAATACACTTTTAAGTTCAATTACTTGTTAGCACTTAAAAATTAACAAAAGATTTAAATACATACATAACAAATGTTCTGTACAGTTTGGGATTCATTATGGTTACTGAAGAAATAATTTCATAAATATTTTATCAAACAGTCATTGCATCGATTACCACTTTCTGCCAGAAAGAAAGCCTAAAATAAGGATTCGATTGCTTAAATATTTATATAAAATAGATTCTGTATAAACGCAGCCTGTTGCAAAACTGCTTGTAGTTTATTAGTTCAAAAGCGAGCCGTTTACTTCAAGAAATATTACGTAACTGTACACAATTAGTTGCTTCAGTGCTAGTCTAGGCGACTCAATTTTTAATAACTGAGCACAAAACATACATTCGGATCAATAATATTCGAGATTGCCTTCATTATACTAAGTTTGTGTATGCCTTCATTATTCTCCTTTCATATGCATGATAAATTCTACATTAGACAATTTTTTTTTTTATCAAAAATTAAATACTCGATTCTTCTAGGGAAAATTAACATGTTTGAGACTTAAGATTTACAATATAGAAAATTTCTGGAGAGCGAACTAAAATCGAATTTGATCTTAACCCCGGACAATAATTTCAATCAAATTTTCATAAAAATAAATATTTCTAATCAAATGACACATCCTGTATTAGACATTTATTTTTATTTCTATTCACACAAAAACCTAAAACATTGATGATGTTTCAAAATTTATTAAAACGATTTTTGTCTTTTGAATTGATTCCAATATATTCATTGAGTTTTTCAATATAAAATTTATTGTACGATACACGAATTAGATTTGTCCTTGTAAGCGAAGGGCTTACCAAAATAAAACTGAATACAAATTTAAATACATTTAGCTATCAAGATGCAGCAATAAAAAATGAAAAAATCTTACTTCGAAATCCAGCTCTTCGAAGCTAACAACCGCACCTGTATGACAGCTGAAACTTCCAGAGATTCCAAATCCACGTGTATAGGGGCAAAATAGCTTTCACTGTCGGTAGAATTTGGCAAAAACAAAGGAGTTGAAGTTTTGATGGCCCGTGCCAAATTGTAACAGCAACAAAGCCGGCAGCTTTTAATCAAGGTCGCCCGATGAGGTTTTACCAAAAAAGAAATTATTTGCACTAAAAGGACGAATATTTTTAATTTAGTCGATTAATTACTCTTTGAAAGCTCTGAAGATCACCGTATAACAACTATCGCTCGTACAATTTCTGTTTTCTACTTCATGGAATGTCCTAAGCAAGTCGGCTAAAGTTTTACAAAATTCTAAATATTAAATTTTGTTCAATTTTATAATTTAAATAAAAAATCCTGTTTGCTTAAATAATTAGGTTCTAGTGAGTGAATCTTAATAATTGAAATACTAAAATAACACACAAAAAATTAATCGATATTTTCCCTCTTACGAAATTTGAAGAACATTTAAGATTTTTCTATTTAAAACTATCCGTTACAGAACTTTTGGGAATCCTTAAACCAAGTTCCGTGTAGTGTTAGCAACTGCGTTGCAGAACATGAGAAAAGAAAATTTAGTTATTCCGTAACATTTTGATTCGTTGTAGGATTTTGATTTATTGATTAGATTCACACTTCATTTTGAAGCAACGCTAAGGCTTTTGGGGGATGAACCTTATGATATTGAATCGGGGTCAGATAACGAGCCAACAGCCCCCAGCCCTCAACAAATTTTATATCACACTAGCGAGGGGAAATTTGACACCCATGGATTTAGAATGCACCCGTCCCGCTTACAGAGAGGATTTTTTGGTGGTATCGGGTCTCGAATCCACGACTCTCCAGTTCCGAGGCCGAGACTGGTTTTGAAGCTATAGTTCAAGCTACTTTGAAAACTGAGATATAGCTCACATATCAATTTTTAAAAAAAGAATGACATTTAATCTTCAGAACTTAGAATACAAATGTCTTTGTCATATATTTTACCTCTTCTTCTAAACTAGTCAATGGAGTAGTCCTTATCAGTTTACAGAGGCCTTAATTCAAATTTAGGGCGTGAAGCGGTTATTTTGTTTTAGTGTTCTTCTTTGGGGTAGATCTTAGATCATTTTCAACAAGTATTTTACAGCTCAAGCATAGTACTAACACGAAGGTATCAGTTTTACTCATCTTTTAATCCAGTTAATATACTAAGAAATTAAAAAAAAAAAAACGCCAGAACCTTCATATTATTATTATCATTGTCCAGTTTTATAAGTGGATATATTCCTACCTTGACACTTTAGTGATCATTTCAACCTAACTGCCAATAACAATTAATATTCGCTTAACTAGATTCTCAATAAGAGTTATTATGAGAGTTCAGTCAAGATACGATGGCAGAGGCTCGGTTGCGAGGTCGGAAAAACAAGGGTTTCAAACCCGATTACATCGAAATTCCGTTTGCAGGTAAATCTTGTAGACGTTAAATGTGTAATCGTGGGTCAACCGTCCTCGCATTAATGTGGCATAGGAGTTTGGAGAGTGGAATACCTAGCTCTAGTTTAGCTTTAAGACAATTATAGCCAAGCAACTGCAAGCCTGGAGTTATGGTTGAGAATTTCTAATTCTGCCTTGAGAAAATCTTTAATAATAATTTAATAAGTATTATGCCTACTGATTAAGCAACTTATACCTATATTTGAATCGTGAAATTTTTTTTAACAGCTACTATCTGGAATCCTTGCTACTGTCTCGTTGATATGTTACTTTTATTGCACTTGTTTAACATTTTAAGTAAGGCTTCAATCACTAAAACCATAATGCAGGACAGGAATAATAGAACAAATGTCGGCAAAAGGCAGGAAAGGAAGCCCAGTTCAGGGGCGTAGCGAGAATAAATGGTGCTCCGGGCATAATATGATTTTTGAGCGCCCAGTCGTTATCAATGGATAAGCAAGTGTACCCAGGGCGTAGTATTTTTTCGCCCTGTCATATTTTGTTTTAAAAAGTGCCCTAACGCCCTACCATTTCGTCCGCAAGGCACCCTGGGCTTCTATTCCCCCACCCTTTTGCCACCGTATCTACGCCACTGGCCAGCACCAGTTTCAAGCACTAGAACTAATATGAGCATGGAAATAAAATCGTTAATACGACACGACATACAGCAAAATGAAAGAATGAAAATGCTAATCAAACACTACATTGCCACACAAGTGATTAACTTAAAAGCAAGGAGCAATTCAGTAGACCGATAAAATCAACAAGATAAAAAACATAAGAAAGATGCAGTTCGGGTCCGCGCCGTAGATTTTTCGTGAAAACGTCGGGATAAAATCGTAAAACAAGTGTTTCGTATTAATATGTAATTTAATTATCAATCTCTTTAATACAATATTTACATAGAGTAGTATAATGGTTGCAGAATATATAAATCACAAGTTTATCGCGTGTAGCAAGGGTCTGTGGTAGCTTGTGATTTATCTATTCTGTAACCATTATACTACTCTGTGTAAATATTGTATTAAAGAGATTGATATTTAAATTACATATTCATACGAAACGCTTGTTTTACGATTTTATCCCGACGTTTTCACGAAAAATCTACGGCGCGGACCCGAACTGAGCCTTTCTTATGTTTTATTTAGAGTAGCTTTTGATGGTGCCATCCGTTGACAGTATATAGAACTAGGTTTCGCGTATGCGCAGTAAAACATTATTTACTACAAATGCTCATATTTCCCGTAATATTCAAATTTTTGAATTCAAATTTTGATACAATGTTTCTTTTACGTATTGTCAAGTATTCTGTACGCTTCGTACAATTCGAAAGAAAACTCTGCATGTTATAATAAAAAAAAAAACATGCGGATTTTGAAATTTTCAATTTCATACCGATTTTTAATTATATTCTGATAAATATTTTTATTGTCTCACTTTAGGTCCTAATAATACTCCTCGCGCTTTTAAAATGACACCAGAATCAACCTCCTAGCTAAACGCGTTTCCCCGCTACACTTATTTATAACCTTACATAAAACTAATTCATAACAATCACGCGCTTGCGCCTACACTGGTACGGTGACGTCACAGGCAAAAAATACCATACGACAAACTCTTACAGATATGATCTAACCGTTATGGGGTCAACCATTCTTGTCGCATTATTAGTCTCGTAGTCAAATCTGACCGTACTTTGTCACACAAGAAAGTTCGAGCGGCTATCATTGTAACGAGCGGAAAGACGTTTTCACGTCACAAAGAATGCATCTGATAAAGGGAAATTTCACATCCCCACCACCGTTGTCATTTTTTCCCTCTCACTTCTTCTCGAGGTCTCACGTGCTAGTCTAGTGACCCATAATAACGTAATCTCCCATTCTACTTTATAACAGGTAAAGGAGAGGGAAATTATGCGTGCTCACGTGCATGCAAGTCACATTAGAAGAAATACCGGCTGCTAGACTGGTCTGGTTTCTCTTTTCTTTATTTTAATATTCAAGGGTCAAAGGAAAATGCCGGCAGTCTTGTTCTCCTCAGCAGGTATGCTCTCTGACTACAAAATAGTCAAAAGCATATACCTTTCTCAAATATTCACATTCTATCATCTGTTAGAGGAAGCTATGCTATACTCGCCAGAAAGGTTTCTATTTTTAGAGGTTTGGCCTTATTTATTCTCCGAATATTATGTAAATAGTTTGAAAGAAAGTTACCCGATTTAAATTTCTGAAAACTTTAAGTTTCAATTGCGTTTACAGTTAACTATTGCCAAACATGTTTAGACAAATAGGGAAATAAAATATTCGTTTATTTAGACAATCATATGAGATTTTTTTCTGTTTCGGTGAAGTCTAAACTTATGAAACAACAGGAATAAACAATTCTTTTAACCAATCGTAAATTGGTGGCGCCATCTAAATTTTATAAAAGGAAATTATCGCTTATAAAATTTTAGTATAAATTTATTGACGTAGTAGAAACACAGTGAAATAGAAACTTAAAAAAAGAATCACAAAATATTGCCTAAAATGAAAACTTAGAATCTGATGAATTTTTTAGAGTCAATTCAGGTCCAAAAAATTAACCATTTATACTCCAAACTATTTATTTACTAATCTCCTTCAGAAGGTGGTTCAGAATATCATTTTTTTTTCAAGACAATGCGAATCAGTTTTTATTAGAAAAGGAGAAAGTTATCACGTACCAAAGCAATTTAAATTCTGACATAGTAGCGCCAAATCTCCCGAGCTATAAACTAGAACTAGATACGCAGCAAACTTTTACCATGCTGATTATTTGCACTCGAATCTCACTCGCTCATGAAGGCTAAGAAGCAAAATAAGCACCAGCATTTCACAGCCCTAACTTAAGGGAGAGTAAATCTTTCTATTGTTATAAAATAAAATTAAAAAGTGGAATACATATTTATATATAGAAGTGAGGAACAAAGTAGTAAATTTTGAAGCATTTGGTGCCCCCATTTCAAACGAAGTGTTTGTAAACTAGATTTGTAGACAAAAATAAAAGCTCCGAGAAAGCCAGAACACCCATTCTGCTGACATATATTTGATAAAAGAAAAACACGGAGTATTTTTTCACCCTCCACTGACTTGTGTATTTGTGTGTAAGAAATGACCTACAGCGATCCAAACAGAAGCAGGAATTAGTGACAATTCGGATTAAGAATGAACAGTTAAAAAGTTTCCTGCAAATATTAATTATAAAATGCATTCTTATTTAAAACTATCTTTAATTGTGGCAATGACAAATGACTTCAAACATCGAAAAAAAAAAACTTTTCAAAAAAGACAAATTTTTGTAATTAAATATTACAAGACAACAAATTTCCCAATTTTGAATTCCCGGTGTCGTACATTTTATCTGGAGGGTGTATCCTTTTCTTTTATTTAATTCACTGTCAAAGACCGTCTCCCTCTTTAATACCCCTCTTGCGTTCCCGACCCCTTATGCTATTACCAAAATAGCTTGTTTCTGTATCCTTGAATTACCCTTAAAGTTTGTAAATTCTGAGTGGTAGAGAATTGGACAGATCAACATTGTCCAACATTCTGAACACTGCACTAACTGCTAGGTGCTCGAGTCGGGCTGGGATGGCAACATTTTGACATCCCTTCCTATATCAGGGCAGTTTATCCTGCAAAAGGAACTTGCACCTTCCTTTCTAGACCAGGCGGAATCCAATATTTCGCATCCTTCCTAGATCAGGGCTAGCATTGCAATCGAAATATTCTAAATTTATTATGTTAATATTAATTTGTTTTGTTATATTGGGAAGGCCTCGTAATATTTTATTAAACACTTTTACTTAGCTTCGCTTGTTTCATGTTTGTAAATATGGCATGTTGTAATTGATTTTTCATTCACTTCCTGATGTGCCAGAGTTTTGAAATTTTGAGGAATTGTGTGCTTTTGCCTATAATATACTATTTTAATGTTTCAAGAACTTAATTTTAACTTAATCGACTAATTTAAGTGAATTTTGATTTTGTATGAGTGGCGCCACCAGGTAGCAAATTTGAGAAACAATTATTTAAAGAGTCTGCAATATTTATAATAATGGAATATAAGTTAAAGATTGAAAAGCAGAAAATAACTAAAATAAAAAAAATTCTATTTTTTAAAACACTAATAAAAGTATGTTTTTAAAACTGTTTTATATTAAATGTATTGTTTTTATAATTTTTCTCTATGTCTATAATTTTTTTAATTTTTCTAAATACAAATTATATTTATTTATTTAATTTCTCACTTTTATATTATTTTTACAAAGAAATTTTAATTAAAGAAAAGCGCATCTAGTTCAAACAGGCAGATCTATGTTTCTGGTTTGTCCCGTTCAACGAAATTAAAATGAAAATATTTTAAGAGTCGGTACAGTTAACTTAAGTTGAATATAACTCAGTTTCGTTTTAGTACTGCCTGGAAAAATTACACTTGTGGAGAACAGGGTTGCCAGATCAAAATAGCAAAATAAGGCCAAACGTTCTTAAAAATAAGGCCAAAAAAGGCCAAATTTCACAAATTGATTTAAAACGTCATTTGCTATTAGAAGAACAGCTATCTTTCATGAAAAGGAATCCCACTTGATAGACATACGTTCAATGTTCTATTATTAAACAAAAATTTAAGTGAAAGAAATTTAAAACATCATTGTTTTATTCAGGATCTATTTCGTTTAACAGCTCATTATATATCATTTGAAATGTGTAATATCAAAAATGTATTAAAAAACAAAAGAATAAGTAATCAAAAATTGTTCTAAAAGTCAGTAACGAAAATAAAGCCAAAAAAGGCCAAAAATGAATTTAAGGCCAAATGAAAATTCCTAAGGCCAAGGCCTTTGAAAAAAGGCCAAATATCCATAATTTGGCCCTAAAAAGGCCAATATGGCAACCCTGGTGGAGAACTACGATGGTAACCGGATGTTATCTATACCCAAGGTTGCCATAATTGGTGGCAACCCTGGTTCCTTGAATGAATATAATATTTAACGAAAACTCTTACTGAATAAGCAGGGACAATAATTTTGATACGGGACGTTTTAAGTGCTAAATAAATAAAACATCAAAAAAGTGGATAGGTAACGGTTTATTTTACTAATAATCTACTAATTTTAATAATGGGGATAAAAAGTCAATAAAGTTTAAGCAATCTAATAAAATGAACACGTAAAATAAAAATGATGCGAGGCTAATCTTTTTTAGCCCAGTTACATTTGAAAGTTAATCGTACTTTCTTAATTATATCATTTTCTTCTTTCACATAATTATAAAATTGGGCGCAAGTCATTTTAAAATTATGATGACGCAGAGTTTGGGGAGAAAACAGGACGAAAACCGGCGAATAGTAATATGGGACTGAGCAGTGAAATACGGTGACAGTCCCATATGTACGGGACGTATGGCAACCCTATCGATACCTTATCAAAAATCATTCATAATTAAAAGTCTTAATGAATTAATTATACGGTTTTGCTATTTGCAGACTCTTAAGTGTTCAACCCCTTCGGGACGGGACGAGCGCCGCATATGTGCGTTTGCGCAAGATTCCCCTCAGGGCCGAGCGCCGCATATATGCGTTGGGCTTTTGGACAAAATGTTTTCTATCAGATGGCGTTACTATTTCATGTTTCTTTCAAAAGATTGGTCCCATACCTTAGTGTTTCTCTCTCCAAGGTCAGATTGTTGTCGGCCACGTGTTTGTGAATCATTGCATTTTTGGGATTATAAACAGAAACACAGATATTCTGTCAAGGGTTTTTATACCTCTCAGTTGTATCTGCGCAGTTTTGGCTAAAAGAACGCGTTATCTTTGCGAGGAGGAAATATGCAAATTTTTAAATGACCTATCCATGAATTTTTCCGATTATAATGACAAAACAAATAAATTATTAGAGTTCTTCAGATTCTGAATTAGAAGAGGAAAGTACTAATGTATCGGTTCCAATTCCTTCGTATCAGTGGAGTACTAAAGTAGAAGATTTTCATAAGGCTTTGAAGCGTTAATTATTACAATTTTCTTGAAGTATTACATGTAAATATTTATTTTTTCCTATGTTTTCATATTTTGCATCAATAATCTAGTGTTTATTTAGATACTTCCAATTATAGTGGTACACTATATTTTTTATTATTAACAATCAAGTATTTTAATTAAACTTTTTTTATTATGATTAGAATATATCTTTTATCACATATTTAAAAATGGTTTCATTTCTATGTCAAGGGCACTTTTTATGCATTATCATATAACGCGTACTTTTTACGAAATTTAATGCATGTTAAGGCTTAGCGGAAGAAAATGCTTCGGCCGGTGGGGACAGTCGGCTCTTGCCTGCTCCCGTTCTGCGCGTGCACTTCCTTCAGCGGTTTTTTTTTTGTCTAATATATAACATCAACAGAAAATTTATTATTGTCATTTATGGGCAAGACCTGACAATAGCGAAATCGTGAAAGTTTTATTAAGTTCATTTTCGCACATATCTAACTTCTTTACCATTTCCTTCCTGCTTCTTCAAAACTCGCTCATTACACCAACTTCACCACTTAAATATCCCACAAGGGTTTTGAATGAATATAATATTTAACGAAAACCCTTAACGAATAAGCAGGAAGTTGGCACAATAATTTAGAGAGAATGTTGTTTCTTATTTTTCTCTTTTGCCTTGTGTACGGAGCAACTTAATCTCAATTTAAATTTCATTCTTCTGAATTCAGAGTTGTATTTCATGCACAGTAAGACTGTTTATTGTTCTCTGTTTAGCGCTGCTTTGTTACAATGAAGCGACCCGGGCCCCAGATTTTGCCTCTTTGTCAAGGAATTGCCCTGATTTAGAATGAAACGCCTCGGATTGTCGAGGTTATAAGTTACAAATAGCTATTTCAAATTAACTCTTTTTTAAATATAGGGTTAGCATAAATGAATGACCGGATTTTAAAAATGCTGTACTTCCAAAACTATTACATATAATATAATCAGTGATACATGAAAATGTATCCGGTTTTGTTTAGAAAGAAAAACATTCCAAGTTTTCTGATTTTTTTTCTTTCATTTTTCAACGACGCTCAATAGAATAGGTGATTGAAATCGACTACTCTGAGTCAATTTGTGTAGCATCAGTGCTGCATTAAAAACCGCTGCCAGCATAAAAGCTACAAAATGTGTGGGACGAACTTGATTACAGATGAGATGTTTGTCATGTTACGAAAAGTTCATATTTCGAACATTTGTAACTAAACAGAAAAAAAAACTTCGGAATGTTTTTCTTTATTTTCACCTATCAGGGTTTCACGTATATTAGGTGTAAAAGTTTTGAAAATTAAATTTTCAAAATTCGGTTATTCATTTATGCTGACCCTGTGTATGAATTAGATAATATAAGATTTTATTTTGCAGTAGTAAAAACTAACATTAATTCAGTTTTAGATTAAAAGTGAAGAACTGTAAAAGAAAAAGAGGTGTCGTAGATACCTTGGTTACTTACAATTATTTACTGGAAAAAAACCACTGCTATATGACAGTTCTTAGCTCCACAAATTTTTTTCATGGAAATTATTGAAAAATGCTTGCATTGCATTAAAATCTCCGAAACTTAAATTTTAAGAAATAACGTCCGAATTACCAAAATTTGCAAACTGAAAACGGAAATTAAACGGAAAAAGAAGGAAGAAAAAAAAAACGTGGAACTTAGATTATAAAGATAAAAAATGCTTCTTCAGCATCACTAATCCTGTTTTATTATAAAAAACCGTATCATTTCAGTTAACCACTTTTATTTAATCAACCGCCATTTAATTTTTCATAATCAAAAGTAAACTCTTAAATAGAATATTTCAATAGCGATGTGCAAGACCGCCTCCGTACCTCCTGAGTGTGCATTCTAAAATTAACAACCGGCGCTACTGCAAGAAGTTTTCTAACTCCTTTTCTATTTATACCTTTTAACTGGATCACAGCACTAAAAGAATTATGGATACAACCAATTCAACTTCCTGGATACAACGTACACAGTCAACTCTCGGTACAACGACCGGGCTAGAGTGGCTGCAATTGCACGAAGCCGCTATAATGAATTTTGTTTTTTGCACGAAGCCGCTATAATGAATTTTGTTTTTTGCACGAAGCCGCTATAATGAATTTTGGTATTTGCACGAAGCCGCTATAATGAATTTTGTATAAGTTCATACTGAAAGAATAGCTGAAGTTTGGGAAAACGGTTGTTAAATAAAAGAAATCTAAATGAAAAAGCTAAAGTCAGATTCATGTTTAACAACGACCGCTCAATAGAAGAAACCGTTTAATAGGAAGTTCTCTAAACTGAAATTAAGAGTTGGAAGATTAATGAGTTAAATACACCTAATAAGGGCTTCGTGATAAGGTTAAATTGAATTAAGGCATTTTTTTACATGTAAGTGAAACATTTCCATAAGCCAAAATAAAAAAAATATATATTTAAGCAGCTAATCTTTTAAATTACAAAATTTTCAGAAATTTCGAATCAGAATCATTTACAGCAACACACAGAAGGAAATATAGACAACAAATAGCTGGATCAATAACCAAAATTTTTAAAAAAATACATACAATTTTAAACTAAATGATACAATAAAAAAATATGACACATCGAATAGTTTTAGTATTGAAAAATACGCATTGCTGCTTATTTCTTTAATTTAATACGAGAAAATGCCACAAGCATACTTATTCTAATTCTTTAATTCTTTTTGGAGACTTTTACAGCAAATTTTCAAATGAATTTAGTTTGGTTTGGAATTCTTTCCCTTTTCTAGAATTCAGATTTTCACTTACTCTAAAATTGAAATATACAGAGAATCAAACTCCAAATATCGCAAATTTGCCGCTCTCAAAAAATTAATGCACTATTTTAATACAATGCACTTTTAAGATTATTCCTCCATTTTTAATGGAATACAATTTATTCAGTTACAGAATCCACCAATAGTACTAATAAAAAAGAACATAAGAAAAAGTTCTTGAAATCATTTATTTTCAATTACATACAGTTCATTTCTCATCACTGAAAACATTCCTTTTCAATTACATATAGTTAATTTCGCATCTCAACACACATTCACAAAATGCGCGGATGTTCCTATTGGTTGATGCAATTTATACGCGTGCGCAAACGTTCGCGAAATGCCAAAACGGCACTCGACGCAATTTTCTTAAAAACAAAATAGGAATGTCAGATTCTAACAACGAATAATAAACAAATGCGGTTTCAAAGGGGAAAAAATAAGACATTAATTTCACATTTTTAAATAGTACTTCAGAACAAAAACTTTCACAATCGATTATCCAAAATAAATGACACGATTCGATTCCGACGGAGATAAAAAAAAAAAAGAACGTTTTCCACTTCACTGAATGTCTTACCTAAATACAGTTTACTAGAAAAAATAGTAATTATGCTCAGGAATTTTTCATTTCATTTACAATATAAACCGGTTCCATATTTTGAAACATAGCTATTAATCGAAATCTAATCTATAAAATAATCTGACAAATTGAAGCGACATTTATCCAAACAAAACATTTCTTTTAAAACACAAAGAATGAATTAATTACTATGAAGGTGAACATTATAGTGTGAAATGGTAGGAAAAACGAATCCCAACAACCTTTGTAGAATATTTTCAATTATGCCTAAAAGTCAAAGATTGCAAAAAAGCTAATATACTATCTCTTGACGGTAAGATTCAATGCACTGATATTATGAAATAATTTTAATAATATGAATTAATACTATTTCAGTCTGATAGACGAATAAAAGAACTTGTAAATATTCTCATAAAAATGTTATTAAAAGTAAAGTTTTAATCGTTAAATTCTTCAAGGAGAAAAAACAGAACTTACATTTTTATATAAAAGGAGAGAGAATGTAGAATGTCATGACAAAAATTAATACAGGATACATAAAAAAAAAATTCCAGCGTCTTAAAAAATTAAAACATTTTAAAGCCAGATTCTCTATTAAATTAAATTTTAAGAAGAATGTTTCAGCTAATGAATTTCAAACGAAATGAAATTAAAAAAGTAGATTATTCGAACTTTCGTTTTATTAGAATAAAAAAATTTCATAAAATGTAAAAATATAATAAACCTAAAAAATATCAATTTCTGTTCTGGAAAAGAATTAAAAAGTACATTTTACACGATTCTATTTTCAGATATGGGATATAAAATAAAATAATACCGATGAAACCGAAAAATCGTTCTCCTTTGCAAAATGTTCTCGTTAAATTCTATTTTTCATAAATCCGCAAGACTCATTATTTTGAAGAGCTTGCTCGCACTTTAAAAAGTAAAAAAAAATATATCTTTTTCAGCTTGAATAATAATTCTTGATAAATAAATTTCATATTAAAGTTTTTTTTGGAAATAAGTCCGCCTAAGAAAAGTGAAGAAAATTATTTTTAAGAAACTTACGTGATTAGCAGCTGGAAAATATTTTCTTCTGTATTTTATCCCACAAAATATTCGTCAGCAAGATTGCCCACCAGCAATTAATAGCGAAAAGCACAAAGATATTAGAAAGGTTAATCGTTAGAAGAGTAAGTGTCCGAAAATTGCTACCGGTCACTGCACTGGAAAATCAAGTAGTCCGCCACTTGCGATCCGCGTTCTTTAATATAATTTTGCGCGGAACAGCGCCATCTAGCGGTCGAAATCTGAATGTCGTTGTTTATTTGCTCTCGCTGCTCCGAAACGTTCATTCTTCCCATCTCTTTATTTTATTGTTTTGTTTTCTGTTCTTTCTCCTGTTAAGATTAGATGAAGGAAAGGATGATCTACGTTCGATGTTGACTATTCGTTATGTCATTTTACCACAAAAGTGGTTGTTAGTTCTTTTTTTTTAGATTTTCTTTTTCGTGTGCGATTGGATAAGAGAAAAAATGTTCGCAGAAAGTGATATTTTGCTAACACAAAACGTCTGCTGAAAGGAAGTAGAAATCTTTTGAAATGCCTGTCCTACAATATCGAAAAATAAACTGACAACTGCGAAATGCTGTTTGTTCTCAGAAGGAAAGGTTAATGTCAAATTCCCAAATTATATTGAAGTATACGTTGAAATCGTATCCACAGTTATCGCAGAGGCTGATCATAATTAAAGAGATTATTATTATTAATAGTTACAATTATCACATGGAAAAGAATATAATAGAATAATTTAAAGTCAGGAGAATACAAATTATTCTTTCGCAGCTAATTAAATTAAGTAAAAAAATCTTCTTATCGCCCCAATTTGCCTTTGCCTCCTTCTGACGCTTAAAGAAATAGTATTTACAGTAATCCTTCAATCCAGGGCCTATTAACCATTCTTATCTTCCTGTATATTTATCAGTAAATTGTCCTATAGAAAACCCGCTTAAAACTATTTTCTCATCAAAACTCTTTGAGCTTTTGAAACAGATTTGTTAGACTTATTAAAGAATTTGTTATAATTAGTTAATATTAAATGCAGCATAATCTTAAAGGAGGATCAACATAGGAACGGGTATTATAAAAATACCCAAAGAATTGTGTGCCTAGAGTTATCGATGAAATTGTCTTCAACCGTTCGCAGTTTTTTTTAACAGATAGTTTTAATTTTAGCGTTTTAAAACATGTTTGAATAATAATGAATAAACGAGATATTTTTCTTTTAAACTGTTTATAAATCCAGATAGTTTTAATTTTAGCTTTTTAAAACATGTTTGAATAATAATGAATAAACGAGATATTTTTCTTTTAAACTGTTTATAAATCCAGATAGTTTTAATTTTAGCTTTTTAAAACATGTTTGAATAATAATAAATAAACGAGATATTTTTCTTTTAAACTGTTTATAAATCCAGATATGAAGGAGATACATGGAATATAAATGGTTTCGACAGTTGAATATTAAAATAAAGTTTAATTCAATTATAATAAAAGTGTGAATAAACTTCCTTTTATGATTAGCGATTTCCTTTTATGATATAAAGTGACAAATACTGGAAAAATATTCAGCAGTCTTGTACAGTTTATACAACTGTCCTGTTTTGTGTGAGAAGTCTAATAGTTCAGAAGTAGTACTCAGTATACATAGTTAACAAATTAATAACATGAAATTCATTTAATTAAAATCATTAACTCACTTACCAAAATGAAAACTCATGCTATTTATGAATTAAACACGTTAATTTGAAAAACGAGCAAGTGCCTGTATAGAATGATCTAGAAAAAAATATTTTAGCAAGTTCGCTTATTTTAACACTATGATAATTAACTGTTGCAATCATTTTTTTACCAAATCTTTGAATAAAAAGAAAGAAGTACCAATATTATATGTTTAAATATTTAAAGTGAGTACGAATAAGGGATTTTCTTTTGATTAGATTGAACTCGACACTCGAATTCCCAGCTTTTAAATCTTGGTGGACCAGCTGATGACTGCTATACCCAATGAATATATAATTAGGCATTATTTATGGCAAATAAAGTAGTTTAAAAGTTAGCATAGATTAGCTAGGTATTTATTACAGGCACAAAATATTTTATTGGAATACAGCGGGATGATCTTTATGTATAAATATTGCTTACCGGAGAAGTCTAATGCAGTCATATCAATATGGATAATCCACGATTCTGAGGTTCAGATCTTTATATTCTTTATTATATTCTGGATCGATCCCATCTGGTATTTATGTTGCTTTGAGGTTGATTTTTTGCTCAAAATAAGCAAATAAATAAATCTATATTTTTATACTGACCAGCATATGGTCGTAAATAATTTACTACGAGAAGAAAAAAAATACGTGTCATTTTTAGACCATGCAAAGAATATTTAGTGTTATTTGGGAGCCATTTTTTTTCTTTCCAATAATATTTGACCTTGTATGGCTCATTATGAATGTAGATGTTCCAAATAATCCTAATTCTCTGGATCATATTCCAATAAACTGTTTTTCTAGAACTTTGCTATTTTTGATGAAGTAGTCCTATAAACTTTTAGGCATATGTATAAAGAAATTCCGAATGATAATTCGTAATTAGTGCTATATGTTATGAGTCTCAATTGTTTTTAAAATATTCTCAACTACAAAACGATAAATTATTTTGTTAAATTGTTGAAGGAGATCTCTTCACGTATATTTGATGGTTGAGTAAAAAAAAAATAGTTTTTTACTTAATCATTATCATATAATCATTTTAACGTTGCAGCATATGCTTAAACAGAAAATAAAAGTCATATTCTAACTTATGAAATAAAAAAATCTCAACTTCTATTCTGTGTTTATGAGACGCATTTAAGTTAATAAAAAGCAGCGATTTCTCGCATATTTGAGAATTTTCTTCAAAATCCACATCTAAACTCATTTTATTTTAGTTTTTTTCACAGATACGCTTGCTCATTTACACTTTGTCATTGTAATGTCTCCTAGTGCAAATTTCTTTTTTACTTTATATAGAATTTGATAGATCAAAAAATAAAAAAAGATAAATCCGATGTATTAAAATGCATTTCTAAGTAAATTTTAAGTATTATATAGTAATAGATATGAATGTAGTGGAAAGTTCTTACATATTCTAGAACTTCTGCATTTTAGAATCAACAAATTTATAATAATCTATATTTTTGAGTTTCTTTTTTTAAATTTCCTTATCATTTTCATTTTGATAAAAAAAGGGAGAAAAAAATTAGTTTTCGCTAACTTTAAGTGACAATGTTTCTTACGTTTACTTTGAATTACTTCATTGAATTGACTTTTTCTTTGAATGAGCAAGTAAACGTGTAATATCGTTAATTGTTCTTTTCGTTAAATTCTAAACGTTATAATTTAACCAGACTTTCATATAATTAATCCATTATGAAACTTATTTTGTCCAATCGGCGGAGTCTGAAGTTATTTTGTTATATTTTTAGCTGCAAAAGACGTAAAACAATTAACTGCGTAAATGTGAAGTCATACTCCTTTGTTACGAAAAGGAGTCCATAATAACATAAACGCATTAATAAATTCTATTATGAGTCATCTCATTATGAAAGAGTAAAGCATTTCCTTTCGGAATTTACAATGCATGATGGGATAACAGCAGTGAAATTAAAGAAAAAAAAAATCACAATTGAGACAAGACG
Source organism: Araneus ventricosus (assembly GCA_013235015.1). Lineage (NCBI taxonomy): Eukaryota > Metazoa > Arthropoda > Arachnida > Araneae > Araneidae > Araneus > Araneus ventricosus. Next base: position 167,391 of record BGPR01001300.1, on the reverse strand, counting down.
AACACCTGAAATTATTTATTTAATGATTTAGTGACCTTGAAATCACAATTGCCACAAATTAAATGAAAATTATGTATCAATTGGTAATGTGGCTTGGCGATGAAAAACATCTTCAATCAGGAATTACGAACAGTAATAAGAAGAGGCCATAGACATTTTTGCCAAAACATTATTCATCTTATTTTATTTTAAAAAATTTTAAAAGAATAATTGTGACACGAGGATGCATGTAAATTTCGTTGCGCAATATTTTTTTCTTTCAATCATTTTCTACATCGAAATTTTCATAGATTTCTGGTACTTTCCAAATCTACCACAATGTATGACTGGAATAATGTTTCGTAATAACGTGATTCCAGAATTTCCCATTCTTTCTGTAACAGGAATCAAGTTTTCTTTCCATTTTCTCCCCCCTCCCGCTTTCTATTTCTCACGTGAAAAATAAATTACGTTTTGCATTACCAATTTTAACATGCATTACGTGATGCGATTTTCAACATCTGAATACCCGTAACTACTTTATACCAGAATATTTGAAGCATTATTGATAAACTGTTTAATTTCTATTATATTATCCATCAACTCTTCTACTAAATCGGAGGAAAAGTAAAGGCACGTGCAACCTTCAGTTTTTATTAAATCAATAATAGAATCAACTTCAGCCTTTTCTATTTTAACCGAAAAATTTCACGTACTTCTAGATTTTTATTTTTGTTTTGTTTTCCCTATGCATTTATAATTCGAAGATTACTCACTATGATTTGATGAAATGAAGAGCAGTAACTCCTTCATATATTTTTTCTAGAAAAGTAATTGTTTACGCGTGTGGCGAAACAGGTATTTCAGTTTCGAGAACTGCAACCCCCCTCCCCCTCTTTTTCTTCCATCGCAACATTGGAAAACTTTGAGGCAACTTTAGAAAAAAGCCAGCTGCTGTTAAAAATAAATTTATCAACAGATGAATGCCACGCCACTTTTTTTTTTTTTAGATCTCACGCAATTACATGCAACAAAGAAAATCTTTGATTAACAATTTGCAAAATCTTTAAAAACGGAAACAAAAATTACACATGCAACATTTTTAAATAAAAATGATGAACCTATTAGTGCTGAGGGAATACCTTCTATACCGAGTCAAAGACTGTTTTTGTTTTATAGAATTTTTGATAAAGTAATATGGCTGAAAGGAATGGTGGAAGAAATTCCAGTGCTTAAATTAAACGAGTAATCTTAAAACTTTTACTGTACGAGATTAGTAAAGCAATATGCTGGCTCATTCTAGTTGATTTAGTTTAGTTATATTAACGTCCCTTTTTTACAGGAACTCGAAGGCTATTTTGGATGAGCTTGTAACTTTAAACCGCGATCAGATGCCAAGGATGGCGCCTTTGCCGTCACCCCCCTCTCCAAGCTTCCGCACGACAAGATTTTTGGCCTCGACGGATTTAGCGTGCACCAAGCCCGTTTGCACGACGGTTCTTCAATGAAATCGGGTTTCGAACCTGAAACCCTCAGACCCCCGGGGTCGAGGACTTACCACCAGGCCACTGAGTCTCTCTCATTTTGGTTGAAGTCATTGATTTATCATTACACAGTACAAATTGATCACTTCCACGTATGCCTATCTCTTATGTGAACACTTATAACTGTGTTGAATTTAAACTTTTATTTTTGTTTTCCGATGAATTGTACTTTGTTTTGTTTTCTTTTATTAGCCTTGCAAAGTTGGGATATTTATTTATGTACACCCTATATTATTTGGGGCTCAACTTTCCACATCAGTTTTATTTGCATCACTTTTCCAATGAATTTTTATTCCCTTTTAACGAATTTTAGAGTTAAAATAATTAATATCATGAATTTTATTTTTGTATAAAAAGAATGTATTTTGTCTTCAACGATTAGTTATTTCGCATTCATTTACTTTTTTTCCACCATGACTTTCAACTTCTTTCTTCACTGTAAGGAAGGGAACCTCAAAAGTGGTCGAAATATCACCGAATTTGAGCTTTACTCTCCCCCCCCCTCTCCACACGCTTTTGTAAACAAATAAATAAAATTGGCTTCCTTTTCAGTAGTGTCTGAACCTGAATGTGGAAGATCCATGTCGGCTTCATTCATACCCAAACAGAAGAACACTTTTCCTGTCCGAACCCACCTTTGGCATTTTCATTGGGGGGGGGGGGCAGGGTTGGCATGCCTCTTCATCTTCCTCAAGGTGAAGCGGCGGGAGAGGTCTTTGCAAGCGCCGAAAATTATCTTGTCAGTTTGTCATTCCCCTCCACCACCTTTGTCACCTGGTGGAATGTCTTTGTAGTTACCTGAATGACCCACCTGTGGCAACGCATCCTCTCCCCGGAGAAAGTGAAGATCTGGGTCTTTGTGTGTTTTCGACGGATTGCCTTTTTCACTGCGTGTTTACTTGGAAGTCTAACAAATAAAACGGAAATCGTCCTCTTCAAGACTAAACGAAAGAACTCTTTTTGTTTTTTTCTGTCTATTTGTTTTAATTTCAGCTACGAAGCTTGTTTCCATTGTTTTTAATGAAAAGCTGAACATCGCTTGGCAACCGTGTAATTTAAATGTTCGCATGAGGTGCTTTGAGTTTTGATGACGCAAAGTACGAAGAATGTATGGTCTTTCTGGGAAACATATTTAAGAAAAACGATGCTGAAATCCTGCCTGCTTTAGCCAGATATTACGCATTTAAATATTCGATAAAATTTAATGAATGCCATACATTATCAATATTTCGGCAAATAAACATTTCAATCGTAAAAGGAAGTATTATCTGATGAAAACTGATTGCTACTTAAATGCATGGTGAACGAGGCGTTCAATGTTTCTGCCTAATTTCCTAAAATATACGTCAGACATAGCAGACTTTTGAAGGCTTTTAGGAACCATTAAAGATAATTTGCTTAGTTACATTAACATCCCGTTTTGAAGCAACATGAGAACTATTTTGGGACGGACTTCATAATTTTGAATCGCGGTCAGATGACGAGGACGACACCTAAGCTGGCCCCCCTCTCCAAACTTCCACACCACACTACTGGGAGGAAATTTGACCCCCTACGTATGATTTAGCGTGCACCAAGCCCGGTTACACAGCGGACCTTCAGCGGAATCTGGTTTCGAGACGGGAACTCTACGGCCCCAAAGCCGAGACCTTAACACTAGGCTACCGCTGCCTTGTCCATTAAAAATAAATAAAGTAACATAGCATGATAATACATAATGTAAAAGATATAGAACATAATGTCATATTGGTTGTTCACTACACAAGCATTTCAGAATGGTTTACTTGGATGAACTGGATGTAGTTTATTATCTGGAACCAAATACCATTTTGAAGGTTTCGCATTAATTATCGAAAATTGTAACTAGTTTGCATAATTTGCCTCTGTGAGAAAATCTACTCATTATACAGTAATATTAATAATCTACTCGATCTTTCCCCATTCCGTGATGCTTTAAATTGATAAAAATCCTAAAATAACCTACTCAAACACAGGGCTAAAAAATCCTTCGTTATTTCAAAACTTAAGTCTAAATTTAAACCTGTAAAATAAAGTCAATAAATCGCTTCCGAACTCTACATATAATTATGCGAAATATAACTGTAACCGGGAGCACGTGACTGAAATACATCACTAGAATTTTTTTTCTGTATTATTTTGCTAAAACAGCTATACTTGGTTCCTTCTTGTATAACTGTGCGTAATTTTTAAGCAGATTTTTAATTTTCGCATATGTTTTCGGTATTCACCTGCGTTAACCTGACAACATCGTTAAAAGAGGTCTTGTGATTAGATCTTAACATGTTACATCTTAGATTTTATATATATATATATATATATATAATTAAATATTTTACAAACAATTAAAACTCAAATAGCATTTTCATTATATACACCTATTAAACCAAGTATTAAAATTAAATATAAGATGTTACCTAATTAATAATCATACAATGAAATACAGAAAGATAATTAGATTATAAACTATTACTATAAAAAAGACAACCCAGAAATTGGAATTCCAACAATCAAATGCCAATCTATCTTAGAAATCGATTATGTCGCATTAAATTCGAATTTTAAAGGCGCCAACCTTCTGCGAAAGCCAATTGTTGGAAGAAAAGCAAAAAGTATAGGAGTAAATCTCCAAAATATTTCGAGATAAGAGCGAGAAAAATAACTAAATGCTTACCAGTTCAATGTCATAGCAATTATAATGCCAAGAGCTATATACGAAATGCAGTTCCGCATTTATAGTGAAAATATTATAACTAAAATAGGTTATATATACTAAAACATCATTAATAAATTAAACTATAAATTTAATTTTTAAATTGTTAAACTCATTATAGTAACTTATTTTAGTATGAGAATATATATATATATATCGCTTTGAGCGTAATATTTTTAGCTAGATGATAGATCTATAAAATATAATCTGTCCATTAAATAAATAAACTGGAATAAAATGAGATCCTAAAACATCAATGGAAGCGAAATGGATAAACATCCGTTTCTTTCTTAATAGATATTATCCTTTTTTTATGGACGTGAATATCTCGTTTAAAAATTCCGATCTGACGATGTTTTTAATTGCCTCATTCATTTCAGTTGTTAAAGCAGTGTCGCTATAATTACTCTCATTGTCCTAACTTCAGAACAGGTAGTAAAATACATCACAGACGAGAAGACCATAATAAAAATCATCATAAAATTATGAATAAAAGGATGTGAATAAAATAGATGTGTTGCGGGGGAAAACGATGCCTGAAATGCTAAGCGAACGTCGTTGATAATACTGAAAATTTCTATTTAATATTCAAAGAAAGCATGACATTTTTCTCCTTTTTACGTAAAATTAATAAAAGCATATTTCATAAGGAAAAATTACAAAAAAAGAAATGTTTCACCTTTGAGAAATGCGAGTTAAAACAAGAAAATAAAACGTAGGTTTGAGAAAAACTTCTCAACAAGATAGATAGGATAATAAGATATGTTATTAAAGAAAATTATCTTGACTTAAAACATTTCAGTAGTTTAGCTAGATTGCCATTCCGTTTTGAAGTAAAACGAGGGCTGTTTTGGGGAGGATCCTGGTAAATTTGAACCTTGGTCAGATCACAGGGATCAGATGACGAGAACAAATTCTAAGCCGGTATCCTCCTCTCCAAATTTCCGCATCACACCATTGGGAAGAAGTTTGTTCCTTGAGTAACGTGCCCCAGGTCCGTATACACAGCGGATATTCCGTGGAATCGAGTCATGAACCCACGAGGCCACCATGGTCTCAAAAGTTCTCATCAAAAATTTATTAAATAACCACTTTGAAACAGATTGTCCTTTTTCGCATCATAAATAAAACTTCTGTTTTCTAATAATATTTTAAATTCTAGTCCAGGAGTTTTTAACAATTTTCCAGCTGAAAAATGCAATAATATTTTTTTCAACTGAACACCAAATGACTGCAACCGGGAAAAGTTTAAGAAACCCCCGCTAAAGACTAACTATTATACTTCAAAGAAGAAAAATCAGCGAATATAATAAAGGTATTTTCAATACCCTGCAAAGATATTAAAATAAAACTAATTTAGAATTCAAGAGTAATAACGAAAAGTGATTAATAGAAGAAATATTACTGAAGTGCATTGATTTCCTCAGTAATTTTAAGGAGTTGTGATTGATTGATTTTGTGACTTTGATTTTTTCCAAAAGAATTTAGCTTTGCGTGTTCATGCATGAGACAAAGTACCAAGAATGATAGGAAAAGTATGAAATAATTATAGCCAGAGTTTTATCTCTAACGTTAGATTCGAGTCGAAATATAAAACTGTCAGTTCAGCTGAATATTTTTATATAAAAGAAAGCATAAAAATATTTTATTTAATCCATCCATTCTTTTTAGATATGAAATTTAATGACTGAATAGAGATCGACGATAAGATTGAAACATATTGGTTGTGTGTATGTGTTCTAGTTGAGTTTTAAAGAACAAAATTTCGATTGTTTCGAAAATGAATAAAAAATATTTTGAAATTTTAAATTTCATAACATGAATAGCAACTAATTGGAAATATTTATATATACCATTATAAGATGAAAAAATCAGTACCTAGTTTTTAAGCAAAATATACTATCGCCATTTCAGGCGCCTACAAAATGTTTACATAGCAATTGCAAATTCTCTGTTAAGAGCAAAAACTGATGTATCCCATTATTTAAGAAAAGGGTGTTCTTAAGAATGTATTATAAGTATACTTCAAATTTTTCTTACAAATACTAAAACATCAGATTTTTCTTACAATTACTGAAACATCAAATTTTTCTTACAATTACTGAAACATCAAATTTTTCTTACAAATACTGAAACATAAGGAAGGTTTAAGAGAAGGTTTCGCGACAATTATTATTTTGTCAATAAGACTTGAAAATATTTTCATTCAGCACAATGCCGATTATTATCAACTAGTTATAAATAATACACTCAAAACTATATTTAAAACTATATTTAATTGATAAATATACTTAAAACTGATTTATATAACAAAATAAATACAGTTCTCTTTCTTTAGAGGATTTTATTGAAGCATTTCAAACACAAACACTTTTAAAATTTACGACAAAAGGTTTCGGATTAGCGGGTTAAATTCCCATTCCGGGCACTTTTTGATGGATGTATCTAGCATTAGCATAGTAATCTAAGGTACAGTGGAGTGGGAAAGCCGTTACGGCATTGTTTTTTTTATAAGAAGAAAACGAGAAAAAAAATTGTAGAAACCTCCTTAAAACAACGCGAATTTTGTCGCCCAGGTTAGACCGTTCCGATATTTCGTGTTTTGCGACTATACCAACCGCTGGTTGTTAACACTCGTAATTCTATATCCACTCTAATAATCTTATAGTCTATATCGATGAAATAATAGAGAAATCTCTTCAAAGTCTACATAGAAAGTTAAACAAGAATTTCTGTTGGAATGAGGACCGTTTTTTCACAGTCAGTGCGAAGTACTCTCTCTACTTTGGTAGAATATATGACACATCAAAATAGGTTTATTCCGGAATGTTTTGATCAGTTAATTATTTTCTGCAGTCATACTGGTTCAGGGTGGCTACAGAAAATGTGAAGAAAATTTAACTGACTTCTTCCTGATTTCCCTGACTAAACTTACAACATTTCCCTGATTTACGGCTACTAATTATATTAGTTTCCTGGCAAACACTTTTACCAGTTATTTAATATGAAAAATATATTTTTATGAAATTTAATTTTTAAAAAATGGAATGAACATCCTAAAAAAATCCATTAAAAAGTATATCACATTTCTTATATGTAAAAAATACTGGAAATTTTAACAAAATACTTTGCTTCTAAAACTGTATAAGAATTCTATGAAACATTAAAACTACTCTTTGCAACACAAGTTAAATTTTTTTAATAGTAAAGGTTATTATGATCTTTGCTCAAAGCTTTAAAACAATTCAATAACTAATTAGTGTTCTTTGCATGAGTACCAGAATAACATATTTGCAGCATAAATATAAAAATAGTATAATTATACGTACCTAATAATATATTTTTTAGCAAAGATTTAAACAAGAGAAACCGCCAAAATATTACTTCAAATCTTTATTCTTTAACAAATCATAAGAAATTCATTGCTTTAATCAAAAACTTATGCTTTTATAAATGAATATAAGTTTTTTAAAATTCAATTTATTATTACAAATAATGCTAGACATAAGATAAAAAGTAACAAATAACTATTAATTTTCCCTGATTTTTAGATATTTTTACGAATTTCCCTGACTTTTCCAGATCGATAAAATTCCCTGACTTTTCCCTGATATCCCTGATTTCCCGGTTCTGTCGCCACCCTGTGGCTATACTTCGCAGTCACCGACTTTTTTTTAGCAGCTTTTCTCATTTGGACTGACTTCTTTCTTTTCAACAGATGTATAATGAAATATGTACGGATTTTCCTAATGGAGAGCGTCTCGGCACGCTTGCAGTACCTGCTAAAATGAAAAAGGAGCGTGGCGGGTCGTTCTGCGTTTCAGACAAGGCACCAAATAGCATCCCGGCATGCTCTCCGCTACGAATGTGTTATTGATAAATAAATAAAATTATTTTAAAATAATTGTTTAGAAAAATTGTATCGAAATTTTTAAAGCCAATATGAGTTTTATTAACAACTTTCGGATAAAACCAAAGTGCACGGTACATCTCTCGCCAAGCTGGCGCCAAATCACGAAAAACTCACCAAACTTCCGCCATGTTATCACGTTTACCATGTTACCTTCCGCCACTGGCTTACCACATTTAGAGATATTTCGCCAAAAAAAAAAAAAAATCAAGTTTGGCGCCGTACCGTACATTTTGGTTGGGCCAACTTTTGCTTACAAATATCGAAGAATCTGAATGAAGAGGGCTTTTTAAAAATATTCAAAAACTATATGGCAGTTGATGATAAATAATTTATAACAATAATAATTTTTATAAATAAATTTGGACCAGACATAACTAAATCTGTAATGTCACTTCCTTTTGGCAATAGCAGCGATCAGAGGTTAAGAACAATCGAGTTCTAATAGATTGCCCCCCACATTGTTCTATGTTACACCATTTGTACTGCACATCGCAATTTAAGAGGTCTCCATTTTATGTTAAAAAGAATTAATAAATTGAATAGCAAATACCTTTCGTAGACAGAGCAGGTGGAGAATGGAGGGCCCCACAGGTCAGGCCCAAAACTGGCTTCGGATGTTCTACACTTTTACTACAGCAACTAGATGTGAAGAGTTGGCCAATTTTACAATCTTAAGAACTGACGTCGAAATGATATTTGAATCCTGACGCTCTCCTTTTATATGTGGAGGTGGTTTCTTGTGAGTGGTTGGATCAGGACGAAGGAAATAGGGTTGGACTTTCTCAGGGCCAGTCCTGGACTTTCTCGCTTATGAATGGACATTATTACGAATTTAAAGGGTTAAGGGGAGATAATAATCCCCCCCCCGGGGTGGTGGAGTGGGGAGGAACAAGAAGAAAGGAACTTCTGGAAACTTCTTTCTTCTGAACCCCCTCGGATATTGATCATCCACCAAATTGATATATATTTTGTTCGTCACCTCTTAACAATTGCTTTATCTTCTTCGACAGAAGATAAATCTTTTCTTAAGAAAGCTTACCCCCGGGAAGGCAAGATGTTCACCGATTCTTTGTTCAGGTGTTCACCAGTTGAACAGAACTCAGTCTCAATGTATCTCATGTTGTGGATAATTATTTTGCTGCCCACTATAAGGGGAGATGCAGTAAGTGGCTACCGATTTTACAACATGAAAAATTTATTCCGAGTTTAAACGCTTTTGCCATATATAATATATTTAAATGTTTGGTAGACTTTGTCCTTTAAACTGGCATATAAAACTTCTCGATACTAATCATTATTCGAGTGTAAAATTTGATTCATTAATATGCAGTCACAGGTACCCAGTTCTTCATCTTGTCGGAGGGGGCTAAAAAATATAAATAATAAAGAGACTTTTTAATAGAGAAAGAAGAGAGTTTGGCACTAAAATTTAGAAATAGTTCAAATAAAAAATTAGACAGATTCAAATGAAAGCAAATGCTTAAAAACTAGTCTTGACAATTTTAAATAAATATTATAATATTGTCATCTTGGAAGGTAAAAATCGTCGAAAAATTTCGGTTTCATTAAAGATATCAATGCAATCAATTTTCATTTCTCAAAATTAGTCAGCGGCGCGGGGCCTTGTGGTCACCCCCTTATAATATTTTTAAGCTGAAAAAATTGAAATTAAACAGAAATTGAAACTACTTAGTGCAATCTTTCAAGTGTTCTAGTTATTTTTATTGTAACTATAAAATTGCACTCCCTAGAATAGCTTCAAACGAGTAACCTCTCAAGCTGTAAGCAGCAAAATGACTTCTTTTATTAATGACCTCTTCTTTAAACTGCTTCACTGCGACAAACGATCTGATCGTTTTTTGGAGGGAAGACATATCCAGTATTGCTATTACGTGGTTTGGAAATTTCCACTATCCAGTTTTCAAAAAATACAGAGGGACTGCCCAGATGCCCAATTATCCTGCCTTACCATAACCCTTTCGGCCCTGATGGTCATATACGTCACGGAGATTAGACTTCATTCTCTATTGGGTAAATAAATCACACTTTTACATTTTTTGCCAACATTAAATTAAACTACTTTTCATAGTTAAATTTTAATCATCCAAAAGTCGCGTCGAAAGGGTTAAATTAATTCATTTGTTTAAGCAAAATAAAAACCTATCTGTTAACAGAATGAAATTTTTAAATATTCAAATAGCTCAGAAAAAATGCTTAATTTAAAAGCAATGATAACAGATGTCTTATCAAAATTCTAATTTCTAATTTATAGCCCTTTTGTAGACAATGGACTCCATTTCGTGATCTCCTTACGAAAAACGTAGCTGCGCATGTCATCTAACATCTGATTATACGTCACGTTCTTTTTCCTTCTACGAGAAGCGCAGTGGATTCCAAAATTAAATTGGAGCAACGAATTCGACGCGAATCACGTGCGCATAAATTAACTCCACTGAATCGGGTGAATATGTCACTCGAAAAATATTTTGTTTAGCATTCTAGTGTGAAATGTTAAAATAAAAGGCTGGTATCAAAATTATAAATTTATACACCCTCCATATAAAAGATTTTAGACGAAATAGTTATATTAGTTCAAACAAGGAAAGTTGCTCTTGTTCTTTCAACTATGTTCGTATTTAAAAGTCTTTAAGTCCCTTTTTGTAGGTTTATTGTAATTTTATTGTGAACTATATACCTGGTTCAAAATAAGTTGATGAAAGTGAAACATTTATAAGTTTGCTTTTTATGATGAACCAGGACGAACTACTAACCAAGTTACCAAGCTCTAGCGAGACGAACGCCACTCTAAGGTTATTACGGAAGAAAGAAGTAGAAATTCTATTTTCTTCAGAATGCTGTAAAGCTATAGGAAAAAGTTCTCGATTTTAACGTCATGCTATTTTGAAGGTATAGAACAAAGAATTATATTTACAAAGATTCTCTTGTCCTGAGCGTCGCTATTCGTGTTGCATGAAAGTATTATAAACATTCTTAATTATTGTGTTTATTTAAAAGCGCGCAGCTATTTCGTCCAGTGAAATACATTTGTTTGTGTACAAGTTAAAGTGGTTACAATTAAAAATAAATACATTTTTTAAACTGTGAAAAATACAACAAAAAAATTAAACAAGCAGTCGAATGGATGGCTGTCAGTGAGTGTGTAAGCTGCAAGACAGAAGCATGTTTCGTTTTTTAAGTAAACTGGATTAAAGCTATTTTGTATTTTAAACTGCCTTTTATCTGCGTTAACTCTGCAACTGTACATTCACGACATGCCAACAAAAATAATCAAACTGAGATAGTTGAAAGATTATTATTATTTTAATTTTAAGATGGCATAAAAATTGCTTTCGTCGGATAATAGGTCTTGAAATTATTAGTCACTACTGACAAAACGGCCAAGAGTCGAGATAAACTACTTTTATCTGAATCAAGTTACTAAACAAAGAAATTTAATAAAAATAGGTTTTAAAAACACACTCTTGTTAGTATACAAAAAGTATAATTTTTCTGCTATTTTGAATATTTTCTACTTTTTATAGTTTTTTTAATTCCTTATTACAAATATTATGCAATCTTGAAACCAATTTTTCTCAGAGCCAGATGGCACTATTCGTATCAAATCAAAATTTCATTAAATTAATCGATTAACATAATTTTGGAAGTATTAAAATAGTGTATTATCATCGCGAACGGACGAGTACACAAAATTTCAGAATTCCACCACCAGTAGTTTTAGACGAACAGACAACTTGGGAAAAGCGTACGGCAACTTTACTATACCTTGGCCCCCATTTAAGGACTTTAGCTCTTTCCGTTCAGAAATTATTGGGATGACAACGGACTTTAGCGAACACACTGTATAGATATGCTACATTATAAGCTTCTAAGACGCTTATAACATAACATTAAGTTTCTATAAGCATAACCATTCAAAAATGCACATTTTCCACAAATTAAAATACAGAAGGCATAATGTTCACATTGCTCATTTAACATAGTGGCAGCTATCCATTTCGTGGTGTATTTATACTTGACGAGTAATAATATTGTATCACCAGTTCTTTTCTTTCTTTTTTTTCGAATTGACTTATATAAGCTTCATATAAAAAGACTATCAGTAACGCAGAGTAAAGATCCCCCTCCCTCCTCCCTTTGTACGTAGTGAAAAAAAAAGTAGGTCGTTCAACATGAATGGTTTGAGCAAGGCGTCCGACTGCAAACAAGCGAAAGTTTGCCTAGAATTCACTTTTCCTCGCGTCGCTTTCTGTGAGTAACAAAGTTCTTACTCACGACCTCCAAAATTCGTAGGCAATATAACTTTTATGCTTTGAAAAAATGGACCGTCCTAAACATTTCCACAGTGCTATTTCGTTCTACTTTATTTTAAAACTGAATTGCACTAGAAACATCAGTTGAAGGAAAAAATTAATCTTGTCAGACGAAAGATTCAGCAGTGGCGTAGCGACCGGGGGATGCAGTGGCGGCGATCGGGTGAATAAAGTGAGGGGGCAAAAAATTTACCGATATCTAAAAGAACTCGGGAATATAGGAGGTAAACAACAAAATTTAAAAATTCTATTATAAAATTAGCTAGCTTTCTCAAATACTATTGCGTTTTTTATGATTCCTAGTTTTAAACAGATAAAAAAATATCACAGAAAAGTAGGGGCGACTGTTCCCCTTACTGGCCGCCACTGGGGAGGAGGTATAGATGCTCCGGACGCCACTTTTAGAGGGCGCGATAGGGATAAAACATTTGTGAGATTATGTCGTATTTTTTTAAGCCAAATATGTGATTGGGGAACGAAAAATTATTTCCATTTACTCTTCTAAGCCTGTGTTGAAGATTCCCGCCCCCCCCCCCCCGCTAAGAAAAATCATATTTTGACCCGGGCCCAGTTATCCTCGCTACGCCACTGAAATTCAGAGCAGAGGAAAACTCAAAGAGGAAATATAATTTTTTCTCCATATTTCCCAAATGTCATCATTATTATTTCGTATCTTGTACTAAAATGACATATTGAGGATATTTTTTACCATGTTTAAACTGTTTTTAATCGAAAATTTAAGAAGAAAAAAAAATAGGCACGGAAGAATTTCCTTTCCAACTTTTACTATACATAATATAAGGTCAATCCTACTTTAGTGGAAAAATAGTAAATCAGTAGCGTAATTCCTTCAATTACAGTTAATTTCCTTTAAAAGTAAGTTCGAGCTATCTTTGTGTCAACGGAAAGTGATTCGACATCCCGAACTAGCCGGAATAGTCTGGGTTTTGACTTATTATCCAGGATTTACCCCCTCCTCAATTCTCGGAAAAGAAAGTTTGTTGTTTTTAAGCGATTCTCTATCGAGTAAAAGCACTCAGAAACAAGACTGTAGATTCTTTTTACATAATTACAGAAAGAAAACCTTTTTGAATTTAACACTCTGATGGTTGCATCCTAGTCACATGAGAGATCGCACCGAACCTGTCAGGTCCTTATCCTGCAATTGTTGTTAAAAAACAACTGCTCGGTGAATCCTCGGGCGTGCTAATCCGAGTGTTAATCTACTATTTTTTTAAATCACTGGAGGAGGGGGGGGGGGGTAATTTTTTCCTCCTGTGCTTAAAAGCCTAAATTTGACGCAAGGAATATGCTCTTGCAAAACTTAACGTCAGCAAATGACTTTAACCCCTTCTTTGTCGGATTCTTTTTTCGAATCTCCAACAAAATGATTATGTTTTCCATTCAAGGCGGGAAATCTCACCTTTACTTTACTCTACGACACACCCCTGACTCCAGAGATAGAGATTTCTGGTTTGCAGTTTGGTTGGGTGTTCGTAGCAGAATCTTTATTGATTCCAACAAAAAAAAAATACAGCCTCCTGAATAACCTTGAGGCTGTTATAGAGTTTACTACAAACTATTTACATTCTTAAATTGTTTGTTTGGTTAGTAATGTATCTTGCCTTTTGCAGACCTAAGAAAATACAATTACACTCGTAGTAAGTTTAAGCTCGTGAGTTTAAGGACGATTCGGATCTTTTTTGTCTTGTTGTTGGTGTGTGTGTGTGGGGGGGGGGGGTCATAATTCGTAACATTGCTTTGGTCATATTGGAATTTAATAAGGTTTTCATGTTTTGTTAGAAAAGATATGAGTCTGCTGATTTTTAATTTTGATAATTTAGTGCCTAGTAGATTTTGCCACCAAATAGATGTTAAATCCTCTCTTGGTTTTGTGAAGTGGTACGAAGATGTTAGGTCACAAATTTCACAGCGAAAACATGAAGAAAGTAGGACTATTTGCGCTATTTCTTGGCAATGTTCAGAAATACAAAAAATAATCGCGGAATATAACGAGACGAGGAAGTAGCGACGAATTTAATTTAAACGGTGTAACTTTTCTTCTTGTCGTCGCTTGACATGCGACGTCTACCAAGAAGGGGTTAATGCTAATTAATTCAAATACTTTGTAGAATAAAATAATTTCCACATAACAGTAGAGCATCGATTCTTCGATCCTATCACCCCAAGTTTCTGTTAACCGAAAATCGAACTATATTTTTCATTTTTTAATAAAGTCAAAAAAAATTTCAGAAAGGGGTATCAAAGTTGGCATAGGAACTGATTTTCACGAAGAGGAAACATGTAAAAGGTCGTTATCAAGGATGGGGGAGGTTAATCTGTTGTAACACAAGAAATTATTTCGAGAAAAAATAAAAACACAGTTCTATTCTTAAATAAATGCAAGTAAATGAATAAAAACAGATAAATTTTCTTAAAGAGATTTTAAAAGACCTTTAAACTTTTATTGTGTTCTATGTTTAAGGTTTGGTTTTCTGTCAATTAATTTTGTATCTTTGTCATTGCAATTTTCCTGGCTGCCGCTGCGTTTGCGCGCAACAGATTAATTGTTTGTATTATTGTTTTCTGTCTCTTTTGTTTATTACTTTTCTGTACATTTTCCATTCTTAAGCATTTCAATTGTGATGTGAGCAAATTCCATGCATTTCATAAAAAATTGGCGCTGTAAATGCGTCGAGAAAATTTCGCGTTGTTGAGTGGGGGGGGCCCCCCGGATATTTTTTTGAGAACATTCTAAAAGAATCATTGGGAAAATGCAATGGACACGGCGAAAATCAGTAACATTCGCTAATCCTCGCATCGAAACTGTTTCAAAAAATGCATGTAAGAAGTTTGATATCTAATAAAAGAGTTTGTGCAAAAATGATACATCGTAGTACTTGAGAACTTATTTTTATAATTTCTCATAAACAATTTCGGAAATCCTTCTCGAAAGAAAATAAGTCATGATTTAAAATTTAGTCTCTGTAAACCCAGTTTTCCATCATTCGAGGTGATTATGGTCCCAGTCCGCTCAGATAATTGAGGTTCTGCTATATCTAATGTGACCATACGTCCCGTTTTGAATGAGACAGTCCCGTTTTTGGTAGTCTGCCCCGTTGTCCCCAAGCACAGTTTCGTGACACTCAAATGTCCCGTTTTCAGAAAGAGAACAACCCACGATAACAATTTCAAACAAGAAGACGCCAAAAATTAAAAAATCAGACGGTAATGTCTACTAGCCCGGCGATGACGGAGCATGCGCAATATGTGTCACACATATGCTAGTTGGTCAGAAGCCTGCTGCCTCGCACTTGGTGGTTGAACCAAGTGCGAGACAATTCTAATTACATAACTCCGCATGATGGGGCAGAATGAAACATTGGGAATATTTATACCAAAAGTCGTTGGTTACAACTGTTCAAACACTTTCACGCCTTATCTTACGTGGAGTAGGAGTGTTCACGTTACGTTTTCGGAGCCTGTTTGGCGCTAAAATTGGCAAGTTTTAAAATTCGTCATCAACCCGCAGTTGCATCACCGCCAACCGTCCTTGGCAATCACCAGATGTCGTTAAGGCACCTTTTATTCATTAACATGATCACGGTTTCCTTTTTTGTTTCATTTTTTATTATCCTTCAATACCAAGGACATGTTCGCCAGGAAAACTTTTAATGGTAAGAGAAAGGGATACTTGTTATTAGTGAGGATAATGCCATTCACTGATTTTATTTTTAGTCAAGTTTACGGGAGCATTGTGAAAAATCTTAATTTGTGATGGTGTTTTTAAAGACGTAACTACGTACACCTGTGCTTACGTTAAGTGGATGGAATGGTTTCAAGTTCGTGATGCATGCTGGGAAGAGATGCTACGATCCACGCGCGAGACCTAATTTTTTTCGGCCTCGCCGTGTCAAATAGGTTTCGGTTGCAAGAAAAATCTCAACTGCCATTGGTTAACAACCGGAATACGTCATGCATGCCTCTCACCTCTTATGAAGAGGCGTTTGTTGAAATGCGTATCTACTTCATCCAATGTTGTTTTTCGAATTAAATACGTACAGCAGAATGCCAGATTTAAACGCCAAAGAGCAGGTGGCCTATGTGAGTATGCAATGGAATAGCGACCGGGGGTGGGCAAGGGGGTTATAGATGCACCGGAGGCCATGGTGTCAAAATATTACTGCGTTATGGTCATTTTTAAATCAAAATACGATAAGGATCATAAGAATAATACCATGTGCGCCATGTACCCTCGCTACGCCACTGGCCATTTTGACAGAACGTTAATGTGTTTATGCCACTTTTTAAACTCAAATACGATGGAGGGTGAAAAATACCATAACTAATACCAAAACTTCATTGCACCGTATGAAGTGACAGAATGAAATACTGGGAATATTTAAACCGAAAGTCGTTGTTCAAACACTTTACGCCAATAATTTAAATCATACGAACTTTCGTATAATTATTGAATTTATTCTATGTCTGCCCAGCACTAATGCACCCATCGAAAGGTTTTTTTCTTTTTATGAATAAGTTGTGGACGAGTTAGAAAACGCTGTTGCAAGTCTCAATGTATTAAGCAACGTTAATTATCAACGTAAATTTTAAGAAATCCTGCCACGAATTTCATTCTTTTTTTAAAATCAACACCAGATATACTGAAGCAAAAATGTGTTTTTCAGAAAAATGTAAGATCGCATGAATTATTTATTTTCACGTTTTTATTCCTATTCTTTTCATTAATAAATAAAAACTGAAGAAATATGTGTTTTCTTGAATCCACATAATATTACCTAAAAATTAAAAAAAAACCGTTTTGAGGGAAAAAATGATTGGTCACTTTAGCTATATCAAAAAACCGCAATATCTAGATGCTAGCACATGGAACTTTTGCACTGAATGTATATCTTTTATTAATGTTCATTATCTTCCTTGGAACTAATGATAATGCGAAAGTAATTAATTTGCATTTGATTTGAAACCGTTTGAAAAACTCATTCACATCTAAATTTCATTTGAGACGTCCTTCAAATAACTTGCTCGATTTGCTTGCTGAGTTTTCAAGGTAAATTTTTCATTGTTAATTTCAAACATGAACGGAACTAAACTTCGAACGTTCGACGAAATTCGCGTATACTTTGTGGTCAGAAAGAATATATTACGCAACATATTTCTACCCATACAATTAAGCATTAAAAAAAGAAGGAAAATAATAATAACTCTCTTCTTATTTCCAAGGAAGTTCATATGGTAATCATCATATGGTTTCATTTTCTATCTTGATAATTCCACAGATACTGCGGTATTCAAATAAAGAAAAATAGCAAAACAACATCAACAAAATTCTTGGAAAAAATAGCTTTGGTTACCCATAGATCCGTGGGAACTTTTTTAACAAGCAACGCGCCTGTCTTCAACATTGTGGTATTCATAAGAATTAAAAGCTTTATCCCAGAGACCAGAAAATTAAATGAATAAATAGATTGATAAATAATAATTATTTTACCGTTTGTTCATTTAAAATTAAAGCTTTATTAAGCTTTTTAAAATTCGCTTGAGAACAAATGTTGCCCATTTTTTTCTTACAGTTGTCTGACACTGTTTCAAAGTATAAACCAAGAGCTACGAAATTTGGCACAAACATACTTTGGCGGGTGGGAATGTGCACCTCGGAGACCTGTTTTAAAAATTTTAATTATCATTTTAATTAATTAAAAATCAACCGAAATTTTGGTGTTTTTCTTTAATTACTTCCGAAAATATAACAGGAGGAAAATTTGTACCATCTGAAAGTACAAAAAATTATCTTTCTAATGATATCAATTAAGATTGCCGTACCGTTGTTTCTCGAATTCTAATAAATTTTTAAAAATATTTTTTGGCATAATTTACAACAATACTTTTCATTGTTACAACGCAACTCAAACCGTTTTCATTGTTTAAACAAATATTTAATTGCGTATTTCTCTTTCATTGTTGTAATCTCAGATAATATCCTAATACAATTTGCTTTCATATTTTATTTCTTCAAAATTTTTGGTGAAATCTGTAAACCAAGCTCTCCGAGATGTTGCTTTGCTTACGTTGAGAAATATATTCATTAATCTGAATGGTTATGGTTGCTAGGTTTTCATTCTTTTCTCAGTACGTTTTAATCCAGCTAATATGCCTTTGGCAAAAAAAAAAAAATGTGCTGCGTCATTTGAATGTTGAAATCAAATGCATATTTTACAAGAGAAATAAAAGTGAAGATATTGCTGACAACAAGGAATTAGAGGTTACATGACATGGTCAGTTATTTCACTCCATTAGTAACATTTATGTAGACAATGAACAGAAGAAGCCCAAGGTCACTTATAGAACATGGATTAAATATCTATCACAATCTGAAGTTTAAAATCATGTTGTTAAGAGAACCATGAATACAAAATGATGCAAGGTTTAACCCTTTATCTACTGAGGGTACTTTAAAGTACTGCTTTAATCACGTTCATACCTTCGCAATATGGCCGTTTTTCCTCACAGTATTCACAAGAACACGGAGAATGGAGTTTCAATAACAAGCAGTAAATGGCAGCTGAAGGCAGAAAGTAAAATTTTTCAATTATTAATTGAATTAATTAAGTAATTTTAATTAATTAAAAAAGTGTTTTCCTCATTCCCAGGGTTATTCTACATACAAAAATTATCTAATGATTAAAAAACAAAATTAAAAAGTTGCTAGTAGGTAAATTCAGTAAATAAAGGGTTAATTGAAATCATATTCCAGGCGAACAAGCTGGTCACCGAAGGCGGTTAGTAAGAAAATAAAACTAAAGTTGCAACACAGCAGGGTAAGAAGAGTATGTTTCATTGCAAATCACCATACATAATTTTTTTTTTCTCAAAATAACTAGGCCTTGGGTAAATACTCAATTGAATATTTACCTACTCGGTGTTTACCCACCCCACATTACTGGTCGTATGCGAGAAAGTTTCGAGGAGGTCACTACCGCTGGTTTTTACAGTGGAACTTCGCTAATTTGAAAATTTTTAATTCTAATTCATCGGTAATTAGAATTGTTTCTCTGCTCGTCCCTTTATTTTCCTTTTAATTAATGTTAAAGTGTCGTATGTAATTCGATTTTTTTTACTTCCTCGTACACGAAGTATACAAAGAGAAAGTAAAGTAATCGTCAAAAAATTCGAACTCGAGACTTTGACGGATCTCCACGTTTTAGACCTCCCTGAGTCCGAAAAACACAATTTTGGAATTATGTCTGTCTGTGAACACGATAACTCGAAAACTATTAGAGCTACGGTGATGAAATTTGGTATGTGGTCTTTAAACATAATTTGTAGGTTTCTTTCAAATTTTGGACAAAATCCGTCAACGGGAAGTCTGTCTGTATGTCCGCGGTTATGCGAACACTATAACTCAAAAACTTGAATAGCTAGATGGATAAAATTTGGTACACAGTTTTATCGTCATGAATGTAGGTCCGTATAAAATTTTGGGTCAAATCCGTCAGAAGGAAACAACGAAAAATTGGATGTGTTTTGTTCGAAGAACTTTTAGTGAATGAGAATAATATAGAATAAATTATTGGCACTGCTATAGTAAAAATTATCGCTGGTTGCTGGTTGAATCGTCGTTTATAAATCGTTTAATCTGATCACATTTTCACTCTGTTACTAACTTAGCATTTCAGAAGTTACATGCAATATCTAAGTTTTCGAATTAAAATATGATCACGTTAACAAATAAACTGTTTGACATCGTGCAATCAATTTTTTTACAAGTTAGATTTGTATCGCAGTACAATAAAATCAAAATCAGTATTAAATTCAGATACTTACCGAATCTCACTACTTAAAAAAATATTAAACAACGGGCGCTATAAAAATAAAAATAAAATCACTGATGTAAAAAAGAAATTTTAAATAAATTCCAAACGCGATTAACTATTTTTTTTTTAATTTATAAATATCGCCATATCTCTATAACTATTAAAATTCTAAATCTAACAAATACTTAGGAAAGAAAAGCAAGCGATTAAAAAGCAAATACTGTAGGATAATATTTATCCTTCATAATAATGCAGAAAACTAGACAATATATTTATTTTTAGTTTTACTTAAGCGTTAGTATTCAGATTAGTATTCTTTAAAATGATAATGTATACGTTTGACAAAAGGAAGTTTTTTATCCTATTTGTTAAAAGAGCCAGTATTATCTCAATGAATATGTTTTAAGGTATTTTATCCCATTAATTCATTCAATCCCCGATTTTTTTTATAAATTTTTAACATGGACAATAATAGAAGAAAACTTAATTTTTTCAAAAAAAATTTTTTTTTTCATTACAATATAAATGCGCTGTTGCCACAAGATGATTGGCAGATATATTATACATCTATCTTTGAAGGGAATTTTTAAAATACTATAGCTAATTTCGGGTTGAGTTCATATTGTGGTGTAAATAATAGGAAATTAACACTATAAATTTTACAATCTTTCGAAGAACCTACGCGCAACAAAGAATTAAGCGACCCATTCTTACTCGACAATCATTAGAAATTTTTTAAAAGACAACATGCTTGATGAAATCGTGTGAAAATGAAAACTGAAACAGTCATCATGGTATGCATTCTGTTATAATTTAAACAGATTATCATATTGTTACGCAGGGAACTTTGAGAATATAAAAGATTTTGTCCGAAGTACCGTATAAAATAGGATAATTTTTATTTGTTTAATAAAGAGATAATGGTGCGTATTCTCTCCTTTAGGACTAACCTTAGGAAGTGCTGGACTCAATTAGAGTTTTTTTCCCCTTTTAGTTATTAATAGTCTAAGGGTTTAGAAATGAGAAAAAAAGCCAACAGGCGTGTTCTTCTCTTGATTTTCACGGATGCTAACACGATTTGGCTAGTTTATAATGCTGATTATAAACCCACGCGATAAATTCCATTCTAATAGCTAGGCAGAAATTTGATGGAAATCTACAATTTTGGTGCCACTACCGCATGTCAAATTTCATCCATTTAGCTCGCTGCCTTTTTGTGTTATCGCATTCACAGACAGATAGGCATGCAGTTAAGCACCGTTTATACGTTTCTCATTTATACAGGGTGTTCATAAATTATTGAACCTATTTCAAAAATTAATAATGAAAAAAACTAACAATGTTAGAACTACGTTTTCTTCCAAATGAGAGAGCAAATAAAAAAGTTTTTTTTTCAAATACGTGGCGTACCATTACGGCGTTCTAAATTTGCTACAGCGAGAGATTTCCACACGCAATGGCTACTGATCAGCAAAAGCCGTTGCACGTTTTCTGATTTCCTTTTTTAGTTTTTCTTGAATACCTCAAAAACTATTCTATTTTTGAATTACAATTAATTTAACAAATTAAAGAGTGTAAAATTTCCTACAAATACATGCTTTAAGTTTATTTCTAGCTTTAAAAGTTTCGCAGATAATGGCTCTCAAAAATGGGAGCTGTCTAATAATTTACGACCTCCTACACCACCGTAACGGCGCGTTACCTATCTCAAAAAAAAACTTTTTAAAATGAGCTCTCATTGAAAAAAAACCATGTTTGTAGCCTTATGAGTTTTTTAAAAATTAATTTTTGAAATGGGTTCAATAATTTATGACCATCCTTCATATCGTGTCATCAAAGTCCCAATTCATCCGTATTCGTTGTAATGAAAAGGACGCAAAGATTCGGTTATGCGTGGTTTTCCCTCCCTTCTAAAATTCGCAAATTCTCTGCGTCAGTCACAGTTCCCATTATTTTCAGATTTTTTAAATAAAGATTTTTTTTACACTAAGATTAAGTTTTTTTTTTAATTAAACACCTACCTATATGCACATAAATTGTATAGCAAAAAGTGTATTATTAGTACTCAACATAAGTAATAAAGGTATCATTTTTCTTACTTTGAACATCAATGTTTAATTTCAGAATTTCATTATTGTTTTCAATATCACGTAAAAATATACTAGTGCTATCTTAAAAAAAAACTTTAAAATTATTACTATTAAATGAATTTGCAATAGTAGGATTAAATTTGCAATAATCAAAGATGTTTATTAGAATTTCGATTATGCGATTTTACATTTATACGTAGTTTTACGTCAGTCCCTTGAAAGACGCATAAACAGTGCCAAAAATAGATCTTTCGGACGAAAATATCCCAAAAATGGATCTTTAGGATCACTGGAGAATCTACACATTTTTCAGAAGCATATAGATTCATCTAAGCTTCGATGTCAAATTTTTTGATGATTGCAGTACTTTCTCTTTCGATACTTCGTATACGAAAACAAAGCAAAACTGTCTTAATATCTAAAACTCAGTTTTTTCATCATCTAGTAAAGGCGCCTAGGGCACTTGTCCTGTGGCATAGCTGCAACTTTTGCCGCCCGGGGCGAAACTTCAGTATGCCGCCCTTCCTTTACAAGTTACATAAACCTCAAAATTTAAAAAAAAATTCCAGGGGGGCAGGGGATTAATCTAATAACGCAATTCGTCGTTTGACACCTTTGATCTCTGCAGATAGGTTTTGAAATCGAGTGTCCACGACCAGACTTTCTTTCACATATCGGAAATTTACCGAAAAAAGGCGAAAAATATAAATGAATTACAATAGATATTTTTTTTATGTACTCAATGATTTAACAAGTGTCGATGCTCGTCTTAGTTATAAAATTGCTTTCCTGTGTGTCTGATTTTGCGCCCCTTTCGAAGTTCCGCCCGGGGCGAACGGTCCCCCTATAGCTACGCCACTGCAGTTGTCCTGTCTGCCACACCCTAGTTACGCTACTGAACTGAGCCGAAAGTAGATAGCAGTCTGGTGCAAAACCCCTTAAGCGTGGGGTCCAGTTGGGGGCAATTAGTCCAATCGTCTAGAGGCTGGCCCTTTTCTTCGCTTGTTGCACTGAAGAATGGAAATGCTTTGTTCTCCCCCTCCTCTGCTATTGTGACCTGTTCGAAATCTCTTATTGAATGTAACAAAGGCGAGCAACAAAAGACCTTTGCAATTGATTGCTACTCTGTCTTTGACCCAAAGGGGTGGGGAGCAGCCACCAGCAATTTCCCACAGAGCAGGACAGAGAAAGTCCCTCGTCCTGCCACAGGACAGGGATGGGACCTGTTTCCTAGAAAGATCCTATACACTATTTCACTACTGTGGGAAACAAAACCCGAGGTTGGATGGATGGATGTTGGGGTTTAATGGCACAAGAGCCATATTTGGATATGCTGACAAGACGCGAGGAGAATGTAGCCCAAGCGACCTTGAGTGTTTACTTTACGATATAGGGGTAAGTAGTTATACACAGGTGGACGGAAATTCCAAGCTTATCTAGAAATCTTATCGCCGCTCGAGGTACGTTCAAGCGGATTGCAGCATTCAGGTACTAGGCGCAGCAGCCTAGGCGTCACCTATTTCAATGTACAGTGTTTCACTCGGTTCAAACAGCATTCGATACAGCGCCGAAAGGCTTTTCGTGGCAGCTTTCCCGTTTATAACAAACAAAATCATTAAGAAGGTCCAATGCGACACTTTTTCTGTTTCATCGCACCGAATATTGAAGTGTTTCTCAGTTTCACTGAATATCACGACACTTTTGAATATATATTCAGATAAACGTATACTTACTAACGCCAATAATGATATATTCACTTAACAATTTTAGATAACTTTCTTATATCACTAATACACTCTGGCTTTATTTATTTATTTAAAGAAAAGCACACTACAGAGAAAACTCCATTTACAGAGTGCTATAAATAGCAAACACACAAAGAACAAAAGCCACAACGATTAAATAAAAAAATGCGCTAGCAAACAAAAAGATGAACACAGAGAATACACAAAATCATAAAAATTTTGCAAACGCATACATAATTAAAAACGAAACCACATAATCACAAAAACATTAAAACACACTATGATTTTAAAAGTCGTATTTTTTAAAAAAATTAAAAGACCATTTCCAAAAGGCAAGATACATCCTGCAAGTAAAATCCATTTTGCTTGTAAAGTATATATCTCAAGGAGTTGTTTTGTATTCGCTCAATAATTTCAATTTTGTCTCGGTAATTGGAATCCCAGATGATACTGCAAACAATCAATATTATTAATTAAATTCAGCAGAGTATTAGGAGAGTAAAAGTATAAAAACAAACGACTTTTCCGAAAAACGTGAAAGTTGCAAACATTGCCAACACACTAAAAAAATAGAAAAACCAAGAAATATATATGTATATTCTCAAACGCAAGACATTTTCTACTCCGTATTTAATACTTCGGACGATTTACTTCCATTATGTGGAACAATAAAGTGCGGTTTCAACATAATATAAACATAACTGTTCGGTTAATATAGATAATAAATTGTACAGCTAAAGCACCGTTTCTACGTTTCTCATTTATACGTCGTTTCATCACAGTTCCGATTCATTCGTATTCATTATAATGATAAAGTACTCCGTTTATACGACATAACGCTTCTTTATACGTCGCTTTCACCCTCTGGGAACTGTGATAAATATACCAAGACTTCGAAATTATTCAGAATTGATGAATTAATCAAAGATAAATCGTCTGATGCTAATTTAAACGATAAGAAGAAGTTGTTCCATCTTTCTTTGAAGACGCAATGGACTCCATTGAGGAACTTCGAACTTATTCCTTTTGTCAAAAGAATAGTGAAAAAACATTCAATGAACATTCATTATAATGTGCTTAATACTCACAGACAATCAGCACGTCAGATGACGGTTAAAGATTTTCTTAATTAAACGCCTACTTGCCTGGACATAAAGCGTATAAGATATGCATAATTAATACTCGAGACAGGCAAAAAATGTAAGATTTTTCTCACTTTTAATGTAAATGTTTAATTTTAAAATTAAATTATTGATTTCCATACTATGCAGTATTATAGTTTTACTATCTTAAAAAACTTTAAAATAAATATTTTAAAATGAATTTGCATTAGTAGTATTAAATTAGTAATAATCAAAATAGTTTAATAAAATTTCAATTACACGTATTTTCATTTGAACGTCGTTTTACTTCAGTCGCTTAAAAAACGTATAAACTGTGTGCACCCTATAGCTAGACATTGTTGCTGCTTGTGTTGAGATTTCCTTTTCTTCTTTTCCCTTCTTTTACTTTAAGTTGATTCCGCATCATCGGCAATATTTTTCGAAATGAAACCAGTACAATATTTTCTATCAATATAATGTAATAAATTTTAACTGTGAATTTATTTCTTTATTTACAAGCTATTTCCTTGATTCTGAATATAAAAATATACTGCAGTTATAATGGTAACTTTGAATGAAGATATATTGTTTGTGGAAATATGTTATCTTACTGTTTAGCTAGTTAAATAGACATTTTTAAGGGAAGATTAGATTAATATTATTTTAGAGAACATAAAGAGCAGAGATAAACCTAGAACGGGGTTCTCAACCGTTTTTCCCTCGCGTACCCCTTGATTTTTTTTTTTTTTTCGCGTACCCCGTACTATCATATCCAACTCCTTACCCGATAACAAACGCAAAGACTTTTTTTTTTATCAATAATGTTAAGGTTAATTTAAAAGTGAAATGACTCGAATTAATAACATTTGCAGAACTTATTTTTGATTTTACATTTTGTTCCATTTTTTATAATAGTATTAGTTTATCGCCATGGATGAATGAAGAAGTTTCCTGACTCCAATTAGCATTATATCCTCCGACCATAAACATATTATAAAACGTTAAACTCTAACGCTTTCTAAAATAAAAGATAACGCAATGAAAGAAACTATAAGAAAGGTTTAAGGCAATTTATTTCACAAAACACAACAATATATATATCAATGGCAAAAGACTGTTGCCATATCGTAGAACAGAACTAAAATAAAACAGAAGAACTAAAAATGCAAATCCAAAAGGCTCCAACACAAAATTACGATAGAAGTACGAAGATCTTAATTGGGTTCGAAGTAGTAGATCGGGCTCTAACATGATACAGTTCTCACTGCGCCACAAGTTCAACGCCAAAGCAAATGAAACCAGAATTGTAATTATTTCGTTATAACTTATAAGAATAGCTAAAAATTACACTTTGTAATAATCAACTATTCAAGAGGTATAGTTATTAAATAGCAAGTATTCACTTGGAGAAACAGAATTCTCTAACTTTTTATATCTCGTATGTTTTCTTGTTTCCGCCATTACCAACTTTGATTTCGCGTACCTCCCAAAATAGTCCTTCGCGTACCCTCAGGGGTACCTGTACCACAGTTTGGGAACCTCTGACCTAGAACACTACCGCAGGAATCCCCCCTTGCCCAGTACAGTATAGTCAAGGAGACAAAAAAATTATTAATTAGTTTCTCTTTTTAAAGCAAAATGTGTCTGATGAATGAAGGCAAAATTTCGATGTGTCGTGCAGCCTAGCGAGTAGTCAGGACCTTATTATCATGTAGGCAAAGTAGACAATCGCCTAGGGACCCCACAACGTTGGGGGCTCCTGATGCCTCATTATCTTTTTTGCATTATTTTCATGGAAATTTAATCCTTAAAACCCCGATTTTTTTAAAAATGATTTTAAAATGTTTTTTGACTTTTATTTCTTGAATAAAACATGGGAGAAATACTTTTAAAAAATTCCGTTTTGTTTTAAATATGGTTTGTGGCTAAAAAACAGTTTGTTACCAACTGTCAACACTGGGCTTTATTTCAGAAAAAAATGTGCTTGATAAAATTCTACAATGTCAAACACAGATGAATTTTAATAAATAATAATACGGATAAGGAATTTCCTTCAACATTGTAGCATAAAATATATTCTCAAACGTACAAAGCTAAAAAGACGCAGCCGCAAGAGGAAAACATCAAGTTATTTATATTTTTTTTATTAGCACTCAGGCTGCCATCTATATGCTGTAAATTGATTTCATAAAAATTTCAATATGTATCCTATTGGCCACAACAGGTATTAGAGGTCCAGTCTTCTCAAGATTTTAGAAAACAAAATTGGGTATGTTGCTTAAAGGCAACACTGACCATTTAAGGGTTAAGGCAATCGATCAGTGCTTTCGTTCAATTTATAAGAGCCGTGTACTTGAATCTATTCAAATTAAAATCAAGTATCGCTTAAATTTCAAAATATTGTTCTTTTCTTTTTCCATGTTTTCAGATTTGCTTGCAGATCAGTGTGGTCCAGTTTGTTTCGCAGTTGGATGACTGACTCAGCAGTCCTGGCAGCAACAGAAACTTGCATTAGAATATTTAGATTGTGCAAAAAAATTAATTTTTAAAAACATTTTTAAAAGAATTACTTTTAAATTTAATTTTTTTTATTTGTGAGATCCTGAAACCATTACTCCTAATGATGACCCGCGATTAAATATATCATAATTTCAGTTTGTCTTAATATGTGAGAGTTAGAAACTGCTTGTATAGAGATTAAATGAAAATCAGTAGAAAATAAACATTCGGTTTTTAATATTTGGGAGGAGAAAGAGGGGCACCGAGGCTTGTATTGCCTATAGGCCCCTACTGTGCTTAATATAGCTTCCGCGTGTAACAGTGGCGGCGATTCGGAGGAGCGAGGGGGTCACCCTTCACACTTTTTGCAGGGGAAATTAGATTTTTATTTCATTTGTCAAGTTATAACTGTCAATTTTTTATTCTCTGTTTCAATTCCTCAGAAAGCATTCAAAACATAACAATTTGGTAGTTATATCTTTAAATTTTCCTGTCTACCCTCTATACATTCCGGTACTTTTGGTTGCTTATAAATTTTTTTGCTCCTCTCCCTCACTTATGCTGTTTAGCAACGATTTTGCACCGGAAAGGGTTGTCAGGCAATGAGTCATATGAGCGCATTTCCGGAGTTCTTTGTTCGCCCAGTAAAATGTAAACATGACCCTTCCATTCTTCACTTTACCCCTATTTTGATGAAAATAACTCCGCCCGACACATGCGCAAAAGCGTGGAGGGTTTCCGAATCTGTTGCTAAACAATAACTCCCAATTGCCGCTTCTGTCGTAGATGACATGCGCTGTTACGTTTGTCTCAGGACTCCAATGAATCGATTGCATCGAATCGAAAGTTGCCTTTTTACTCTCTCCTTCCCCCTTTTTAATTTCTCGTATACGAAGTATACAAAGAGAAAGTATTGTAATCGTCAAAAAATTCGAACTCGAGATTTTGAAGAATCTCCACATTTTAGACGTCCCCGAATCCGAAAAACACAATTTTGGAATTATGTCTGTCTGTGAACACGATAACTCGAAAACTATTAGAGCTACGAGGATGAAATGTGGTATGTGATCTTGACACATAATTTTTAGGTGTCTGTCAACTTTTGGACAAAATCCGTGTACGGGAAGTTTGTCCGTCTGTCCGCGGTCACGTGAACACTATAACTCAAAAACTTGAATTTCTAGATGGATAAAATTCGGTACCCAATTTTACCATCATGAATGTAGGTCCGTATCAAATTTTGGATCAAATCCATCGAAGGTTGATGGTCTGTCGGACTGTATAATCGCATACTTGTAAAAATTATATCTCTTAAACCTTTTGGCTTAGATAAATAAAAATTGGTATGACGGTCGCTAACATTAATTATAGATCTGCGCCCAAATTTCGTTCCAATCGGTTAAAAAAAAAGCTTTAAAATTGCATATTCAGTTTTTTAATCTGATTCTCCATACGCATGCGTACTGGTAGCAATCTCTGTGCACGCGGAAGGATTACGTCACTTTGTCCTTGTGCCGTCAAGAGTGGAAATCGGTACGCATGTCTTTGAATTGTATTCTTTACCTAAATATTTTACAATCACTATAATCTACAATGAAAAACCTTCTGATAGTCATTGTATTCTGAGTTACAGTAGGTTCGGACTTTTTTTACCCACGCGGGGGAGTGGAAACAGCACCTTTTGGGGGGAGTATATGAGAAAGTTTAGGGGAGACGACTCCTGCTGGTTTTCTCAGTGTTTACATTCTCATTTTCTCACCAGTTATTGGGCGCTGAGTTATTCATTTTGCCAGAAAACTCACAAACCGGTCTACGGCTGATCATAAATTTCCCCAATTCAGACACGACGATGGAAGTCTGTTCCTCTTAGGTCTCAGATTTTGCCTCACGTGTCGGTCAACGTGCCCGGCATTCTTTTATTCTCAGAATACCCTCGGGAAAAAAAAAAGAAAAAAAAAAATAGAAACAAACTATCAAAGGAAGCGCCGGTCTGCGTTCACAAGATGCACTTCCGGACTTGGTTTCACACCGGAACTGACGACTGCGAGAACTGATTTTAGTACTCGCTAATACGAGTAGTAGGCACTTGTGATTATTTACACCTTCACAATCGATGAAAGTGTGCGGCCTTGAAACGCAGGGAAACTAACCTTCAGTTTATCTGGGCCTGGGAAATTGGAAGAATTACAATATCGTATGCTTCGAAATCAGAGAACTTACTTCCTCTCAGCTTCCTCTTTCATCAATACAAATGTAGTCAATTCACTAGATTACCTACACTTACACAACTGTGCATGTTACCTAACATCTAGCTGTGCATTGTTCGTACGTCTTACGTTGTGCTATGACGTCACATTCTGTTTCCTCCTGCAAGATGTGTAGTAGAGTCGAAAATTAAATTAGTGTAGCGCACGGCCGATAGAACCGAAAGTATTGGCATGCGTCTCCCTCCCAGACACACACACCACATAAATAAGGCAGCCACGAAAGACCCAATTGCAAAATCAGGTTTGGATAAGGTTCAGGTTCAGTTCATAAATTCGAGACTCAGTTCCTCAAACTCCCCGGTACATGCTAAATGTCTCGCCAGGGATCAAATCGTCAGGCATCTTCACGTTGCTGAGAAGTTGAAGTTTAGGCAACAGGATTATATTCCCGCTATCCGTCCAGAGATTTTCGTCGTCCGTCCCCCAAACGGCTTCGGTTCCAGTTTCGAACGCAAAAAGTTTTGAACTTTGAAGGGGGAGGCATAATTAAGCAAAATCAATCCCGGGTTTCTTGTCACACAAATAAAAAAAATGCAGACTTATTGTTTTTTTTTTACAGACATAGACAAAATATCCATTATAATTTAAATGGTTTGGTTTAATAGGGCTTACTGGATCAAAAACCATTTTTGATTATTCTGCGCCAAACATATGGTGACACGTTATATGCGTGAACTAATTTGATAATGATACATTTTTTATTACTTAGTTCTTAACTCGGATATAACGAATCTTTCTATATATGGTTTGTTGGAACTGAATGTTTTAATAGTGTGTTGGAAATGGTCTGATTTAATAATTCACCTTTAAGCTTTATCAGTTTTTCCCCCCACAATTGCATGATGTTATTCTCAAAATTTATTTCTCATGCAATTAAATACTTATTTTTAAGCAATAATGTAGTTCGGTTCAAAGAATATTAAAATGGTATCGTTCTATAAACATATAGTTAACTGAAAAAAGGAAAAACTTGTCGTAATAAACAGGAATCAGCAGTATTCATTTGAAATCATTTGCTTGAATTCTGAACATCTTGCCATTTTTACGGAAGTTCAAATTTATAAAGCAATAACTTTTTTTCCAGCATTGTGTAGAGAAGGAGTAGATGTTCATATGTTATTGTTAAGCAAAGTAAAGTTGTGCAGAAAGATCTAAATAATTGAACGACAATCGAAAATCTGTTTTGTGTATGCAAGTAAGGACATTTCGTTACATTTTTGGCGGCCATATTATACACAGATGATTGATATTATCAGTATTATGTAATTATCAGTTTTATACCCAGTACTAGCTCGTCTGTGCGGTTGAAAAGCTACAGTACGTTCTACAATTATTTCAAGTACTGGCTTTTCATCCTTCCTGAAATTAGTGAAGAAACAGGCTAGAGATGACAAGTAATTTTACAATTGCATTTATTTTTGACGTAGACTTATGTCTCTCCATAGTGGTCTAATGGTGTGTCGGGAAAGGAAAATATTATGAAGCTTTTCGTGGTATTTTAAAACGCTAATAGCTCCGCAACCAAACAACATACAGAGTTGGTTTTAGTTTCATTTAATAGAGAAAGGTAGACATTGAAGATTGCAAAAAGAATTTTAGAATTTTGAATTACAGTTTAGTCCCAGTCGAGCTGCAAATTTAGTGAAAATCACTAAGAAATTTTGATGACGTGACAGCGACCGATGAGCTCGCACGCAGAGTAAGACAATTCATTCATCGATCGCGCGAACTATTACTCAAGAATTGTTGAATTACATCGAATTTCGTGATAAAGTAAAACGTTTATAGTTCCTCAACCAAATAACATAGAGAGTTGGTTTTAGTTTCATTTAACAGAAAAAGGTGGACATTGAAGATTGCAAAAATAATTTTAGAATTTGTAATTACGGTTTAGTCACAGTGGAGTTGCAAATTTGGTGAAAATCACGAAGAATTTTACATAGATAGAGTCACCTAGTCACACTCGACTAATAGTCACTATAGACTATAGAGTTAATAGTCACATAGAGCTACTTTAGTCACAGAAAGTCACAGTTGAGTAAGGTAAGTAAGTCTACGCCTCTGAACAGCCTCCCGTCGAATTTTTTAATAAATAAACCTATGTTTTTTCATGTTATTTCCAAACTGCAGTAAAACTTCGATTAATCGTCTCCGTCCGGACCAGGGTAGTGACGGATAACCGAAAAGACGGATAACAGAAATCTCTTAATGCAGAAGTACAGTAACGTGATTTCACTGATGACTTGACGAAAATGAAAATAAGATCCTTTAAAAGTGAATAATACATACATGGCGTATTTAATTTTACAAAACGATTAATATAAACTTCGAAAAAGCGCAGTAATGTACATAACACCACTCCATTCAACTGCAACTATAACCTTTAAGGTTATTTAAGCAGTAGTAATGTACAGAAATGTACGTTATAAGTTAAACTATGAACATACGTTACTTTCTACTTTTTACACGATGAATGATAGCAGAAACTGACGGTTAAACGAGTTGCGGTTAATCGAAGTTTCACTGCATTGCTTTCCAAATGTTTCTTTAAAATTTCAAGATCTTGTATAAACTTTCAATTAACTCTCACCAGTCCAAATTATTATTTGTAAGTAAAAAAAGATTAAATATTGAAAAAAAATGTGGAAGTATTACATGTTTAAAATTATTCTTTCATCTAGATTAATTAGTTAATATTATTCATTCAATTTTCATTTGTATCCAGATCACGTTGCCATCTGGGAACATGCAAGTGTAATATGAGTGAATGCAAGTGATGGTACCTGTCGATTATTAAAAGCAGATTACCCGGAGTGGTGTTAGAGTTTGCCCGACGGGGGACACGGTCTGCCCGACAGGGGGCACGACCTGCTGTGCGAGGGGACGAATGTAAGGAAATTGGTCTGAAATTTTTGCCAGATCTTTACTTATCAACTAGTTGAATACCCCGCACAAAAAATTTCCCGACGGTGTGGCATCCCCGCGCCACCTCTGCAGATTACTACAGCGATGCCAAATGGCATAACTTCGCCGCAAAGGATTAACTTGGTTTGTTTCATGTTTGTACTGATGGAATTTTGCACTCGATTTTTCACTCAATTCCTGATATGCTAGAGTTTTGAAATTTTTCACTTTTGCATTTTCGGAAACATTACACTATACTTTCTCCTCAACTTACAACCACAAAAAAATTAAATTGAAAACCTTATGTCGGATTGTATTTTTGTTTAAAATACATACAATAGAGAACATATTATGTATATTTCACATTATGTACCATAATTATCCGTACATAGATTGAATTTTCATGTTTTATGTGCAATTTCTGTAGCCCGTTTGAATAAAAATAGTGTTATAAAGTATAAATTCGACTTCTGGCATGTCAGTCGATTTAGCTTAGTTATATTAACGTCCTGTTTTTAAGCAACACGAGGGCTATTTTGGGACCGACCTCGTAATTTTATACCGCTGTCAGAGGACGACATCAGAGCTGACCCCCTCTCAAAAATTCCTCCCCACATCAGCGGGGGCGGGGGTCGTTTGAACCACTACGTCTGATTTAACATGTAACAGCCCACATACACGATGGATCTTCAGTGGATTTGGGTTTGGAAGAAGCCCGCCAGCCCGTGACCTTCGAGATAAACTCTAAGGTCACAGTTATCTCGAAGGACACGGCCAGCCCCGGAAGCATATAGGCATTCTGTACTCGAGCAGAGCACCATTGTAACTTTGGAGGGCTCTGACTGGACAAGCGAATCTGACGCCACTCTTCTGCACACCGCATCAACAGTGAGACACGCGTATCTTGTTTAAAGTTCTTCCATATTCTTCTATCCCTGAATACACATCGGAAACACTTTTAAGGTTGCTTCGAACGATGGTTTCATCTTCAACGATTTTAACAACTTCGTTTACAAAAGAAGGGGGAAGATTGGAATTCTGAATAGCCATAGCGTATTACACAAAGAAAATTTCGCTATCGCTAGTTGAAAGAATAAGGCAGAGCGTGGTCAAAGGTAAACAAACAACAAAGCATAATTCCGTCAGATTCGCTTGTCCAATCAGAGCCCTCCAAAGTTACAATGGTGCTCTGATCGAGTACAGTATGCCTATATGCTCCCCGGAACCGAGACATCCCACTAGGCCAGTTCCACAGAGAAGGAGGTATTTTTCTCTGTGGCCAGTCCTCACCTCAGGCCTTTCAGTCGGAACGGAAATCGGTCGTAAGTCGAGGAGACCCTGTATTTTCAGAGCTTAATTATCAGTTAATTGATTAATTAAATTACATTTTTCCATACCAGTGACACCACCTGATAGACAATTTGAGAAAAAAAAAATTTACGTCAAAATTCCGTAACACTTAAAATAATGAATTATAAATAAAAGCCTGCAAAGTAG
This sequence comes from Araneus ventricosus, assembly GCA_013235015.1. Lineage (NCBI taxonomy): Eukaryota > Metazoa > Arthropoda > Arachnida > Araneae > Araneidae > Araneus > Araneus ventricosus. The sequence goes on along the minus strand of BGPR01001300.1, from coordinate 132,953 downwards.
AAAATAATTAAAATAAAAAATATTTCTAATTTTTAGTAGACTAATAAAAGTGTGTTTTTATCAAATTTATTTTACCATTGTATTTGTTCTTTTAAAAAATAAACGTACGCGTCCTTAAAATTTGAAGATGTTTTTATTCTGTGGGCCCCATAAACATAGGGTTTTGCTTTTCTGAACCGCATTAGCCCTTGAGTTTGACATGCATGATACAAAATGATTTTTAAAAAATAGGAACACGTGACTAACACTTTTCCTTGGCCCGTGTATGAAAAATGAAAAGCGCTTGTCCAATGAAGCGACATATGAGCCGAGAAACTACCGACAGGATTTGTGAAAGTTTATTTATTGATCACTTCTTTTCTAACGACACCTGTCTATAATGATGTTCTATCCAATACAAATTATCGAAAAATAAAAATAGTAAAACCCTGTGTATTCGGTTGTTTACTATTTTAACAGCAAATCTACTTTTTTTTCAAGATATAAAAGGGCTTCTCATGTGTCAATTGGGTAGCGCAAACATAAAAAATTTCACGCGAAAGGATTCTCTTTGTTTAAGAGAGAGGAAAAAACTAAATTTGTATTAAGAGGCGAATCCAATTACTCGAACGTCAAATCAAGGTTCTGAAACGGAACATGCAAATTATTTGAAAACAGCAGGTCTTTCACTTCCCAGGACATATCGCCTGCTTCTGTTTAACTTCATTGTAACAACTAAGCGCCTTTTAGTTGGTGAAAACAAACAACTTCATTTAACGCGTCTTATTTTTTAAAAAGTCTTCATCGACTTTTTTTATATATATTTTTTATTCTTAATAATTTGTCTGTTAATTTCAATGGCAATCACGTGGCTGAATTTAGGAATATGATGATTAAACATGTGACTTGACATCACAAGGAGGAATATGTTTTATTTAGGAATATGATTTCACTTAAGAATATGATTTACCAGGGCCCGACACCTAATTCAAGTCTGTTTCTTATAATTTCTTTTTAGATATTAGAGAAGTTTCTAAACTCCCGCAAAAGTCATTTTTCTGAAGCTTAGCCTGAATCCTAAAATTCATCTTCCTCTTTTGTCTGATCCAAACAATAATATTTTCATTTCTGGTACCGGTACAAATCTGACCATATCTACTCTCTCGTACACGAAATAAAAAAAAAAGAGAATTGTAAACATCAAAAAATTTCACCTCTAGGTTTTGAAGAATCGTTATATTTCAGAGCTCCCCGAGTCCAAAAAAAAACTAATTTTGGAACCATTTAGGCAACGATAACTCAAAAATGGAGTGGCCTAGACGGATAAAATTTAGTCAGGCAATCTTAGTCTTAGCAAATTTAAGCTCCCTTGGCTCCCTAAGCTTGTATTTTGGCGCCTCACCTATCCAATAGATATGAATCTCAGTGACTATGTCCCCACGAAAATACCTACCCATAAAATAAAATACATCTGAAGCCCTACTATGATATTAGGCATGAGCGTGCAACTACCTACTCTATCATTGATAATATAGGCAACATCTATTAAACCCACAGCTTAGAATTTTCTCACTGATTGTCTCTGTAATCATAATTTTACTTTTAATGCAATCACATTACAATTGTAATTATAATAATTTTTTTGGTTCAGAATTAAAATAAAACCAGTAAACTTTTAGGCACCTTTGAAGCAATGGCGCCCCTGGGCTACAGCCCAATTAACCCAATGGATAAGACGGCCCTGAATTTGGCATTAAATCTTTACACTAAAATTGCTGCCGTGTAATAAAATTTGGTCCAAATCCATCAAAGATTAAGGTTAGGTTAGACTAACGGCCCGTTTTGAAGCAACACGAGGGCTATTTAGGGACGGACCTCGAAATTTTGAACCGCGGTCAGATGAGCAAATCCATTAAAAGGAGGCTGTTGGTCGATTTGTCTATCCACGCGTATTCGAACAAAATAACTTAACAAAAGGAAAAAGCAAAATCGCGAGTGAAATTAGGCGTGTGGTTCGTACGCCCAAACTGTGGATCCGCATTAAATTTTGGGCATGGGAAATGATTGGGGGCGTGTGGGAAAATATACATGTACGAAACACATACTCTATTCTTTTCACTGTACGACGAAGCGTAGACTAAATGCGCCATTTTGTAGAAGTATACAAAAATGTCGAGGCGAGAAACCTCCCGTTAGTTTCTTTTTAAGTTTGTGTGAAAGCGTTAGAGGAAATGGCAGTAAAAGAGCAAAGTCTTTCTATGAATGTTGTACGGTCTGCTAATTAATTATGCAAATGACCAACTCGATGTCTATAAACAACATCTTTATTAACATAACAAAAGCGACGTCGATATCTAAAACAAAACAAGGAAAGATTCGAAACTTTAAATTTGAAACTGAATTATTTCACAACTGCGCATTTATTTTTAGTCACGTTCAACTCGATCTCGTCAGTTCACTTCTCTGTCTGAAGTCTTGACCGCAGCGTCACAAATGTCTCTGTTTAAAGTAAAGGCAACAGCAAGAAAAGATAATCAAGAATGCCTTATGATTAATAAAAAATTAGAAATGCGATTTTTTTATCTTTATTTCCAGTCTTTAAAAGAACATTTCGTCGCTTAACAAGCAACGCCACCTATCACAATTTTTTGAAATTTCGAAGAGGAAGAAAATACTCAGTTTTTCGCAACCAGTAACGAATATTTCTGAATTTGAATATGGTAGGAACATGAGGTCTTTTGTATACATCAGATGTTAACAAAAATTCAGATATATTCGTTATTGGTTTCGAAAAATTCAGTATTTTCTTCTTCTTTGATATTTCAAAAAATTGAGATAGGTGGCGTTGCTTGTTAAGTGACGATTTATTCATATTTCCATCACGTGATTTACAATACCAGATCAATGCAACTTACCCAGTATCTAGCAATCGTATCTGCTAAAATGGTAATAATCCGTTCTGGTCATTCTGAGAAATTCTTTTTTCCTTCTAAGGGTTAAAAAATTACAGAACGGTTTCAACCTGTAAATTCTGTTGAAATGAACCGAGAAGGTTATCAGAATATCATAACTTTTATTTGGTGTGCCTGTGGAAATACACCACACTGTTCTTTAAATATTTTGTCCTAACTTGAGATATTGCCTGAATTTTAAATATAACATGGAAAGAAGTTTTGAAGAAAATCGCCACGGACCTCTGGGGATAAAGTACCATTATTTAAGAATTTAAATAAGTCATGAAAATTACATAACAGCATCATGTTATTAAGGGGTATAGTATGAGAACTTCAATTATCTCATGTTGGATTTAACACTCTAACCATTTGTGGTATGTGGCCCATTTAAACATCAGTAATTTCAAATATTTTTTTTTATTTTATTCTTCCTGTTTCAGCTTAAATATTTTCTTAAATTTTATTTCGTTGCACAGGCTTTGAATCATTCACCCAAAGTTGCAAGATTAATTCATTTCCTTCCGCAGATAATGAGCATTTCATTATTTGCAGTGATATAATTTAGTTTCATGCAACGGTGTGTTTGTTTACTGACTTGTTGTTTGTATACGTTTTTCGCTCTTTTTTTGTCTTCGCGTTACTTCGCAGCACGTGACTGATAGTGTCAATATTTTACCAAGATTGTTTACTTTCTTTATCTCCATCCAGCAAACATATAATGGAAAAACTGGCACCGTGCCTGTAAAAAAGATTTATGCGTTCTCATGTGCGAAGTGAGCGTAGAGATAGTATTGTAATCGTCAGAAATCTGAGCTCGACATTCTGGTGAATTTAGCTCGCAGCAAGATGAATGGATGAAATTCGTCGCGAGATCTTTACGCCAAAATTACATATCTGTATAATTTTGCGGAAAAAATACGCCAGCTGGAATAGGTGCTTTTTCAAAATGCTTACTCATTTTATTTTTCACTATACAGGGTGTTTCAAAAATATGTGTCAAAAATGAAAGGGTAATTTGATTACAATGATTCTGTTCATGAATAACAACATACGAAGCGTGTATCGCCTCAGATGGCAAGTCCTTTGAACACTTACTTTAAGCATTCCAAAGGTTTGTTGTTGATACTGCGTCCTTCTTGCCATTATCATATCTGTCATGCCGCATACAACCTGTAATGTTGTTATTCATGTGATTGGGTTGTTGTGCTGTTGTAAATTTGTATTTCATTCAATCTGTGTTCTACACTTCATCTGTTGTACCCTTTCCTTTCACTTAATTCACCGACAAAGAGCCCTTGTAGCGACTCCTTTTTGCATTTCTGATCCCATGTTCTATTGCGAAAATGTCTTGCTCCTTTACGTCTGACCTACCCTTTTAGTTTGGAAATATATTTTTGTAGCACCCTGTATAATGAGTTACATTAAAAAAGAGCCGTTTCGACAAAGAATTTTTAACATGCGACTGGCCATTTGCGTTAAATTGAAAAATTATGCACAGATTTCTTAACTTGCGCGTCACCACTCATGTTGTTCCTAAATGAAATCCACGGTGAAATTGATATAAAACACATAAGAATTAAGGGGCATAATTAAAAATAACTTTTTAAAGAATTGTTGAAATCACTAAGGAAGAAGCATGGCATTCGAATTCAAATTACTGAATTAATAATTTTTTTTAAATTTTAATATTCAGTGACTTATTTTTTCGGACCACAATTTTCAAACTTGTTGACCAAAGACACCAGAATTGCCCAATTAAAAAACAACAGTGGCAGACAGTCCGCAGAAATGTAAATTTTGGACACTTAGTAATATATCTATCTATCTATCTATCTATCTATATATATATATATATAAACCCTTTATCAATACTGGAACTTTTGGTAACCACAACTAGCAAGGAATACGAATGAAATTACAAATATGGGTATCTTAAAGTACCCAAGCTTGAAAGTGAGAAGATGAAAGCCGAATTCTTATCCGAAATTTCAAAATTTCGAAAAATTCAACTGGCAACACCCAGTTTTAAGCATTGTGAATTGATCAGCGCAGTGCAAAATCATCAACGATGCCGATAGCACGAAGAGCATGAACGTGAGACTTACACTTAAAAAAATTAAAGGAGATTTAAACGTCTTGACTGGAACATCGTAGCATGTTAAGGTTCTGGGCTTGATTCGTCTGCTTTGATTGCATCAGCCATTGCCTTCTGTGCGTAACAATTTTTACACCACACAATTTACTGAGAGAATTCTAGTCTAAAAACATTATTATGTTTAAAAAAATCGACAGGAGGCTGTCTGTGCGAAACGGGCACTGGGATTGAGGGACGAAAACTTACTTACCTTACTCAACTGTGACTAAAGTAGCTGTATGTGACTATTAACTCTATAGTCTATAGTGACTATTAATCTAGTGTGACTAGTGACTCTATCTATGTAAAATTCTTCGTGATTTTCACCAACTTAGAAACTCGACTGTGACTAAACTGTAATTACAAATTCTAAAATTATTTTTGCAATCCTCAATGTTTATCTTTCTCTGTTAAATGAAACTAAAACCAACTCTATATGTTATTTGGTTGCTGAGCTATAAGCGTTTAACTCTAGAACGAAATTCGACTAATTCAACAAGTCTTGAGTAATATTTTGCGCGATCGATGAATGAATTGCCTTAGTCTACGTGCGTGCGCATCGTTCGCTGTGACATCATCAAAATTGTTCGTGATTTTCACCGACTTTGCAACTCGACTGTGACTAAACCGTAATTCTAAATTCTAAACTTCTTCTTGCAATCTTCAATGTCTACCTTTCTCTGCTAAATGAAACCAAAACCAACTCTCTGCGTTATTTGTTTGGGGAGCTATAAGCGTTTAACTTTAGCTCAAAAAGCATCATAATTCTTTCCTTTCCCGACACACCATTAGACCACTATGGAGAGACATAAGTCTAAGCCAAAAATCATTCGATGTTTTGAAATATGCTAAAGCATTGGTTAGTAAAAAACTGAAAAATCTTATATTTATTTTTGCTTAGTCGCACGAGTGCTATTAAAATATCCACTGTGATTGTTCATAGTTTTGCTGTTTTGTTGCATGATGTTACACAAAGGAGAAGCATTGTTGCAAAATTTTGTTAAAAACTAATTTTGGAAATATTAGTAAAATTAAAATAAAAATTGCGCGGAAATAAAATTTGCATCACTGAAAAGCTGATTTTTCTCATTTTAAACTGGCTTAAAAATGGTTATTATGGGATAATATGCTCCAAGGTTATTGACGAAAAACCTTAACATTTCGACAAATTTTTAATTAATTAAAAGTCTAATTAAAATTTTGAGAAACCCTCTCTTTTAGTGATCACCTACTAGCCAAGCAGTAACTACGTAGCAAATTTAGTAGCTTTAGGTTCAACAGTCTGACTTGTAGAGCGTTTTGAACTATTTTTGCATCAAGCAATTTACAGAAAGCATGTCAGCCTAAAAAGATCGTCATGTTAATAATGTATCCACGCAGAAAAACAGTCTTCGATTCGAAAGTTGGGTTTAAGCAGCCTGATAACCAGGGCCGTCCGGAGGGGGGTGCAAACGGTGCGACAGCACTAGGCCCCGCGATTTCTAAAAACCCCGCGCAGCTGACGGATTTCGCAAACTAAAAATGTCTCCTTATTTTTTTTATTTTAATTCGAATATACATACATATGGATTAAAATATAAAGAAAATAAGAAATGCGAATATATAGTATATATGCGATATCTGCACATTTCAAGTCGTCGGAAAGATAGTTATGAAGCAGAGGGAAATCTCCAGACAGTGGAATTTTTTGCCAGCGTCGAATTAAGAACAAGATTCAGAAGTACGAGAATCGCAGCTTCAACGGGATCAACAAAGAGTTGAAAACGAAATATCGATATCATTGATCTTGGTATTTGGATTGAAATTATGAACGATAAATTTAGAACGGCTATCATATAAATTAGCGCGACATAAGTAAAAAACCCAACGATTTTACGAAAGATAAATAGCAGAAGTTTTTCTGAAATTATTTAAGAAAATTAAAAAATGAGAAACATCAAGAACGAAGATGGGATGGTTACTCTCCTCAAAATACAAAGATGCCACGTTGTACGACTCTTCAATATGTGCAGTATAATAAACAGGATAATCTAATAAATTATTATTTTATTTCACGAAATTAGTTTCAAGGCCCCGAAAATCAACTTTACACCAGGCCCCGCTTTTGTTCGGGCCGGCCCTGTTGATAACTGTACTTTTTTACTGTCCAGTGAACGAAGTATACAAAGAGAAAGTATTGCAGAAAATTGAAGGAAAACTCAATTTACATATAGTTTGCCAGCCTATCAGCAGTATCATGTTAAAAATGCGGAAATAATTTAGAAGAGCAGAGAAACAACAGGAAGTCTCCACTTGGCTACCTTCACACGCGATGATATTTTGTGAGTGCGAGATAGTGGACGTATTGATGGATGGACATGACTTGAAAGATGCCATCAAACTTCTGCTCAACGGATTCCTTGTGCCATGGTTCAGATTTTATTGCTGTCAATGTCTTCAAGCACGCAGAGGGCCACTGCGGATGGAGGTAGACACGCGGAACATCTATGAAACTAATGCTTCGTATGTCACTTGCGGAGTTCCGCGGGAAATTGCGCAGATATTAATCACAAGCACCTCTACATAGGGCTGATTGACCCTTTCGAAGGCCGTGGGATTATCCTTCCCACCAAATTCATAAATTTTTTAATGCGTGTTTTAATGTTGGAGTAAGTTCTTGCCAAATTTTTCGATGAAACAAAAACCCGGATGCTCCAATTTCTTATCTCAAGCCATAACGAAGGGTCTTGACTGGATAATTAATTATTAATTAATAAAATTAATTAACAAAAAATAATGTCATCCAATAAGCTAAATCAATTTCTTTTCTTAAATTAATCTCAATACCAAAGTTATTTTATTATACTACTACTAGAAAAAATGGCCTTATAAAGGGTTAAGCTTGTGGGGCCTCCTGGCGCTGAATTTCTTATGGGGCCTCTGAAAGAATCACATATATGTATTTGCACATTTTGACTTGTCGGCCATTAAGTTTTAAAATACTATAATTTCGAATGATTTAATCATTATAATTAAATTTTTACTTATAATAATTGTTAGTTATTTTTTTATAATTAATTAATATTTGTTGATAATTAAGGCGCTTTGAATTCAGCAATTTTATCTTTATTTCTTAAATGCTCGGCCATGAATATTATCGAAAGAAGTTAATGAATCGTTATATGAAAGAAAATGCAGTTGGCTTTTTCTCCTCCAAAAACTCCTCCAAAGTTCTTTCTCAGCAAAATTACCTTGTGAATTATTCTTAAATAAATAGCTCTTATTTTCTACAAAACATTTAATGATCTATAAAGCTCAAAAAAGAGAGTAAATTTAAAACTAAATGTTGAAGTATTTAATAAGAAATATATTTTAAAGATTCTTTGGAGCTCCATTTCAGGAGTGTGTGTGTGTGGGGGGGGGTCCCTGGTGGGTGCCTCTGCGCCTTGCCTTTAATACGCCCCTGCCTCTACATAAGAATTTTGAATAAGGGATTTTAATTAGTAGATTGCATAAGCGAGAAAAAATTTGGTTAATTTTAGGTGAGTGAAAATGTCTCTTTAAATTTAGGTCTAATAATTTAACTGTAAAATTTAATATTATTCTCGTTGCTCGTGCCTTTCTCTTGAAGATTTATAAGGGCCGCGGTGGCCTCGTGGTAGGGTCCCGGCTTTGGTTCCGGAGGGTTCCAGGCTCGAAACCCGATTCCACCGAAGATCCACAGTGTATGGGGCCCGCTGCACGCGAAATCATGCGTAGTGGCCAAACGCTCTCCCGCTTGTGTGGCGTGGAAGCTTGGAGAGGGTGGTGCCAGACCAGGCGTCGTCCTCGTCGCCTGACCGTGGTTCAAAATTACGAGGTCCGTCCCAAAATAGCCCTCGTGTTGTTTCAAAACGGGACTTTAATATAACTAAACTAAACTTGAAGATTTATAAGTTGTTAATGAATTACTTTTGTGGAATCTTCGGATGTAAGAACACGTGAAGAACATTACAGCTGATTATAATTTAAACGGTAGAATTTAGAGATTTTTTAATGGTCCAGATTCGCATCGACTGCAATTGCGTCTTTTTTACAGACGGGAAATTAGCCCTTGCACAATTTTGCACCAGCACAGCTCTTGCTAATAGAAAGTAACTAAAATGTTTTGCTTTTTCACTTAGTTGCTCTTCTTATTAGCTGCTTCGATATTTTTCTGTTTTTATCTAACGTTCGCATTTTTGGTGTTACAGGTGCCATTCCAACGCCATCTGTGGCTTTTCACTGCGCCTGATCAATCAGCAATGCATAAAATTGGTAGTTGCCATCTGAATTTTTCAAAATTTTGACAATTTAACCATAACTGGGAGAGTTTGGTTTTTGTTCTCACTTAATGCCTGTATCTCCAATTTCATATGCATTCTTCAAACTGCCGCGTGATAAATATCAAATGCATCGCGAAAATTTAATTTTCGTATCAATTGATCATCTTGCTGGAGGGCAAATGTACGTGCCACCACAAAACAGCCTAAATCAAATCTGAAGTAGAAGTAAGATTTTCTAACTTTCATCTCTTTTTCTTTTGTAAATCGTTAATAGTCTTTTTTTTTCTTTTCTAAATTGTATTATAGACATCATATTTTTTTTTTCTAAATTGTGTCAGACGGTAGATTTTTTTTGTATATGCTTTTGTTGAATGACTGTGACGTGATATGAGTTGGCACCGTCGCAAAAAAGATGAAAAGAAACCAAAGACATTTTCATTTTAATTCTTTCTTCTTTTGCACTCCGGACGCTTCTTTCACACTTCTGAGGCGATAACGAATCAATTTAAGTTGCTTTTCTGCTGAATGCGGCATCAAGCGAGAATTATTCGACTAGCGCATTCCAGTCTAAAGAAAAAACAATAACTGATCGGAAGAGCTTGTGTTTTTTCCGTTCGGAAGGTCCGGCAAGTCTTCTTCATCGTCGAATTTGCGTCAATGCATTCAATACGCTCGTCCCATCCGGTTTTTTCAGGATTCGGCGAAGCACAAGCCCGATCGAATGATGGACCTGTCGCAGTCGATAAATTGATCAAGGGGCATGCTTCAGTGACACTGGCTAATTGATGGCTAGATGACTCGTTTCCAAATATGTAGCGACTTCTTTTTCGGTAGGTGTTAAATTACGCACTGGATTTATTCAAAATAGAACGAGTGAACGGTCGTTTTGAACCGATGTCTAATGCGCACTTGGAGATCTATTCCTTATTTATCTACCAAGTACGAGGTTGAACCAGTAGTAGACAAAGAATGTATCAAATGACTACTCAAGGACTGATGAAATTAAGTACTGACTCATCAATAAAGCGTAAATTTATATGAATAAAATATCTAATTTCTGAATCGAAATGCTGTTCCTCCGAAAGCTTCACTATAAAAATAAATTTAGGAATCGAGAAAATTAATTAATAACAAATATAAAAAAAACTTTTAAAAAAACGCAATGCATTAAAAAAGAAAATAATAATTTTTTCTCAAAAATCTGGAGGTCAAAACAAAAATCGTAAAAGCGTGAGGCGCTGAGAAAGATATAAAACCACAATGATTATCATAAGAAACGAAATATTATTAAACATTCATCATATAAAATATATTATAAATGTGATTACAATTCTAATTTACTTACAGCTTTTCTCCTGCGCCTCACGTTTTTCCGATTTTTGTTCTGACCTCCAGATTTTTGATAAAAAATTATTATTTTCTTTTTTAATGCATTGGTAAAAGCGTTTTTTGAAAGTTTTATTTTATATTTATTATTTTCTAGTTTTTAGTAGATAATTTTTTATGATATTCATTGCGGCTTTATAAGTTTCATCTATTGTTATCAGCGCTTCACGCCTTTACGATGTTTGTTTTGACTTATTTTTATTTTTATTGAAGCATTTAAATTACCGTGTAAAGTATTTTAGTTCTCAAAAATACTATAGATGGCGCCCCTGAAATCTACCGAGTGCAAACATAATTTTGCGAATTTTTTTTTTTTAAAATTGATAATTGAGAGCTCTAAAATTATTAAAATATTGCATTGTCATCAAGACCCAATAAATATACAAAATCTGAGAACTCTACTGCATTAAGAAGTGAGTGAAAAATCTATCACAAAATTCCAATTTTACATGCATACAAAGAAGAAACATTTCGAACTTAGTAAAAGGGTTTAAAAACAAAACTAATTCTTCTATAAATTCTGAATCCAGTGAAAAACCCGTGAAAATTAAGGAAAATTTTTAATTACTGATGTGTATAAATGCTCTACTTTCCTACCGATAAAAAAATTGGTGAATAAAAATGGCTATTTTGTAAAATCAATATCTTTTAAAACGACAGATCATATAAATTATTGTGTGTTCAACAGCTGAAGATTCCAATACACATTCTTGATAGTAGGGGAAAAAAACATTTTAATTATCAGAGCAGCATTAGATTTTCTTACTTATTGATAGATTCTAAAGCTGCAGAGGTTGGTTTAGTTTAGTTAAGTTATATTGACGTCCTGTTTTGAAGCACCTCGTAATTTTGAACCGCGGTTAGATGACGAGGACGACACCTGATCTGGCACCCCCTCTCTAAACTTCCGCACCACACGTTTTTACACAATCATACTTAGAGGACGTTTGGCCATTACGTGTGATTTAGCGTGCAACAGGCCCCATACGTGACAGACCTTCAGTGGAATCGGGTTTCGAACCTGAATCCTTCCGACACAGAGACCAACGCCCTGCCACTAAACCACCGCGTCGTCTACCACAGCGGTTGGAAATTTAATAGTGACAACAACATAGTTACATCTGATACAGCGCAGAGACTTGTTTAGAACATTAATAGTTCTTCGATGTAGTCACTAGCGATAACTTTTTGCTAGTGATGTAGAAGCCATAGAATACCTGAAGCAGTTCCAATTTTGTTGATGGTGAGGATCGAGCGGTCTATGTCTTTAATAATCTTTGGTCAGTAGTGAATGCCAGAAGTGGTTAATTCATATGTGGAATCGAAGCATTTTTGCATTTCGGATGCGGTATCCATCGCTATGTAGTTTTCTCATAACCAGGTGTTCCTCCATCCAGCACACTAGTATAGTATATAGTTACCGCACAGCTAACCGCCAACTAACGCACGGCATTTTAGTATGCATCATAACATTTGAGCTCAGCACTTAAAAGTCCGATTTTTAAAAAAATGATTTAAAATTGTTTTCTGAATTTCATTTCTTGAATAAAACGAGGGGGAAATACTTTAAACATTCCTATTTTGTTTTCACTATGGTTTATGGCTAAAACATTTTTGTTACCCAACTGACAATACTCGTCTTAATTTCAGGAAAAAATCTCCTCTACAAAATTCTATAATATTAAACACAGAGGAATTTTAATAAATAGTAATAGGTCTAAGGAATTTCCTTCAATATTTTAGAATAAAATATGGTATTCTCAAGCGTACAAAGCTGAAAAGATGCAGCCTCAAGTGAAAAACACCAATTTATTTATTTATTTTATCAGCACTCAGGCTGCCATCTATATGTTGTAAATTGATTTACAACGTATAGATGGCAAATAAAAACTTAATATGTAAAAAAATAAAAATTTCAGTATGTATCCTATTGGCAACAACAGGCATTAGAGCTTCAGTCTTAATCTCAAGATTTTAGAAGATAAAATTGGGCATGTTTCTTAAAGGCAACACTGGGCATTTAAGGATTAGATTTAGATAGACAAGCCGATTTATTGGGAGATAGGTTAGGATTAGAACTAAGGTGTGGTCTAAATGAAAGACGTCGATTCCATTTTATGTCAAGCATACAGTTAAGTTGCTGATACTAAATTTTCAATCGTTGTACTTTAGGAAGTGTTGGGGACAAATCCCTAAATCCGTTTGATTTGGATCATGACAACATAATGAGGATATCACTTGAAACGTTACACCACCATACAAACTTTCGTTTCCCATAGGCTTCCAGGATATTGAACACACGACCGAATTCAACCGGCAATGTGCACAATTCGAACATTCAAGGTGATTTTTTTGGTAGAAATGAAATCGATACACGATCTTTATTCCCACTATACAATCAAGAATTAATCATTAGAATCTACTTCACGATTTATAGTCGGACTAGAGCGTGCCTCCAAAAAATTTCATGGAAACTGAAAAATTCCATTTAGATTATATCAACAACGAAGCAGAGGAAGATAAAAAAAAAAAAATTAAATAAATAATTTAAAAAAGAGGTTAAAATCTTAAACTCCAGTTCAGAAGCTTAATCTTTTGAATCGATATGTTGTTTATTGACTGTCGATCTTTATGGTATTTGATAATTATTTTCAAAGTTGCCTTGATTACAGAAAAAGGAAAGGGAAGTGATATCACTATCTAATCATGAATACCAAAGGTACAGGTATATTTCGAATTCATCTGATAAGGCAGGTGTTTCAGATAAGATTGATCCATGATAAGCGGATATAAAAGGAAGATTGTTCCTGATCTTTTTATAATTAGATTGTCCCACTTCCACTTATCTGATTATAATAGTTTGTTTCATTGATTATACATTCTCAGATAGTTAAAATATTTGAAAAAGAGGCCGTATTAAAGATAAGAACGGTTGATACAATATGAGGAAGTGATACTACATAGTAATAAATCGCTATATGCCAAATAAAAATATATTGGAGTATTTTTTTCAATGTCACAAAGTGATATCATTATTATTTCTAGTACAGAAACTGAAATAAATAAATAAAACTCTGCAGAAAATTTCAGTCTACAACAGCGTGGAATTTGATGGACACTTAGTTTGATGTTTTTTACAAAAACCCGACAGAATGGAAATCGTCTAATGAAGTATATATTATCCAAACGATCGAAATGAAATTTGCCTTAACAAATTATTCATCTACCAACCCAAATCAAGCATTTGCCAGAAAGATTCCTTTTATCCAATGATTTGTTTCTTTCTTGATTTCTGATTTGGTAAGTTTATAAAAACAAGTGAACACATTTCATTAGAGCAGGTTCAGAAGCTTCTCGTGATATTTTTGAATGTTTCATTAATGTCAGGGTCGGTGAAAGGTTACCCAGCGCCCCTAAGCAAAGAAAAATTCACGTGTCCTTTACCAAGACGTACTTACATTTCACATGCATAATGAAACCTACCATAATGAAATATACGCAACTTTGACACGAAAATATTTTAAAATTAACCAAATCCAGTAGAGCACCGTTTATACATTTCTCATTTATATGCGTTTCATCATAGTCCGGATTCATTCGTAACCATTGTAAAGTAATACTTCGTTTATACGACGCAAAGCTACGGTTATAAGCCACTTACCCCTTTCTAAAATTAGAAAATTTTCTGCGTAGGTGGGGTGCTTTCCCTAGAAAGCCAGAGGTGGATTATATCCTTTTCCTTCCTGCCCTTTCCAAATAAAGACCTACCAGTATGTACATAAATCATTTATGCAATATAGGTATAATTTTTCTCACTTTTATGACAAAAGTTTAATTTTAAAATTTAATTATTGTTTACAATACTATGCAGTAATATACTAGAAATATTTTTTTAAAAAACTTTAAAATTTTTACTTTTAAATGAATTTGCATTAGTAGCATTAAATTTGTAAAATTCAAATTTTTTTATTAAAATTTCGATTATGCGTCTTTTTATTTATACGCCATTGTACGTCTCTCCCATCATATATGTATAAACGGTGCTTTAGTGTTGTAGTGTCACATAAAAATGCAACCGAGAAATTATAGGCAATATTCTTTTTTAATTTAGTTTATTAATGACACACAGGACTAGCACGACATAAATAGACAAACACACAAATACATTTAACATAAAAGATAAGAAATTATACATTACAATAACTTATTATCTCGCGTCATGGCCACACAAAAATCCTATCAGTCTCTTCATTCTCAAAAACAACCAGCCTCACTCCCGACCGAACGCCAACTGAAATGTTTAAAGAATAGTCTTGTGCCGCGCCACCTACCGCAGGAAACAGCAACTATAATGTCCAGTTTCTTACAGTGTGTTACTAAAATTGCGCAAAAAGGAAATACAATTTTCAGTAAGTAGTATTTTAAACATCAATAATTCATTAACATACTTACTGATTTATATACAGTTATAATGAAATTAAGTTCAATATTTAATATGAGGGATAAAACAAACAAATGACAGTTCCATTTGATAGTCACGCTCCTCGTTTTTATGGCGCCTTTAAACGATCACTTCTGGTCACCTAATGTCAAAACCGGCCCTGTGCATTAAAATAGCAGATTAAATCAATTAGATATACCTTGCTTTTAATCAAGCAGGTAATGCAACTAATTGATTTTAAAAATTTAATTGATATATAATTATTTCAAGAATTTATCTTCATTTTCTTGTCAAATGATGAGATCTATTTTTAAGTTCTGTATAATTCTTGAAAATATTTCAATATTAATAAATAAACCGTCTTTGCTCATAAAACGTTACAAAATAATAATTTTAGTAATTTTATTTATCTATTAAAATATGGTTACGAACAAAAGTAAATTTCAGAAAGAATTTGATCGATAATAATTCATATTATTTATTTATTTTCATTTTTCTCTCTTAATTAGGTGAAATGGCCAAAAAAAAGTTTTAAAACTTTATTTTGCATTCAGGATCTAATTTTAGAAGTTTTAGGGCTCTGATAGACAAACTTTCTTTATCACTTTTCTTCTATAAGTGAAATAAAACTCCAAGGTCAAGTTTACCGTAATCTAAGTCAAGGTCTTTCAATATTTTTTGAATTTTCTCGAATAATTTTGAAAATGGTCTGAATGGGTATGCATTTTGCAAGCCATAAAAGCAATAAACATGTGCATATACCCCTAAATAAATTTGTGTTTTCTATTATTTTGTATGCATTTCATTCTTTTTGCCATGCTGTGGTCGTAAAATGATCCTCATAAATTCTAACTCGATTATTAAAAATTGCAGAAAATAATCAAACGTTATTGGAACATCTCTCGTCCTTTATTGAAAACTAGCTAATATACCCGGCGTTGTTTGATATGAAAATATTTTCATGTTTAATTTCAGCTTTGTCGGTCAGCGGAATGTCAACGCGCATGTAAATAAACGCATTTTTAAAAAATCTCTATAATATCAAAATATTCTTGTCGTCTGTAACTTTATTTTTTATTGAAATGAAAATATTAGCTGCATCGAACAATTTTTTAATAACAGACTGTACCTAACGATTTTTAAAAACCACCAACAATAAATGATCTATAATTTAAAAAATAATTAGTCATTAATAATTTCTTGAAACCATAAGTCGCTAATCATTCTTAAAAAATTATTCAAAAATTGATTAAACACTGCGAATGGCAACTCGGAATCAAATAAATTTATAAATAACACATTTTAGATTTTTATGCGTTTTGATTTTCCGTGTTCTTGTGTAATCGACCATTTTTTTAATGTTTTTTATAGGTTTTAATTTTTGCACTCTGTTTTTGGCGCAGTGTTTGAATTTATTTTTATCTTAAGTGCTGAAATTTATTTTTTATCTTAAGTGTGTATTTACGTTTTTAAACTTTTAAACTCCTGGTGAGTTTTTAGAAGACTCGGTACTTGCGTGTTTTGACTTTTTAACCCTTACCTTTTGGAAATGGTCTTTTAATTTTTTAAAACGACTTTTAGTATCATAGTGTGTTTTAGTGCTTTTGTGATTATGTGTTTTCGTTTTTAGTTATATATACGTTTGCAAAAGTTTTATGATTTTGTGTATTCTCTGTGTTCAACTTTTTGTTTTCTAGTGCATTTTTTTTATTTACTCGTTGTGGTTTTTGTTCTTTGTGTGTTTGTTGTGTGTTTATAGCACTCTGTAAATGGAGTTTTCTCTGTAGTGTGTTTTTCTTTAAATAAATAAATAAAAAAAATAAATGAAATGGTTTGAAATACAGTAAAACCACGGTTAACCGAACTCGTGTTAGCCGAAACCCGGGTTATTCGAAATGCCGCAAATCCAAAAAACACGTACTGTACGGGAAACAATCGCGAAGGCGAGAGCGAGCTGGGCTATGGTGGGTGGAAATGTAAATGCTCGACCTAAAAATATAATTTTAACTTTAATAAAGAAATAAGTGCAGCCTACAAAGAGAGTTCTGAATTCTTTTTACACTCAAAATATTTCAGAATTACATTCTGTAATTAGATACAAAATAGTAACAGATGTCCATGACTTAACCGAAAAAAATCGTTGTCCGAAGCAGACCCCCCCCCCTTTAGTTTTGTTAACCGGAGATGCACTGAACCTGTAATATTTTCATGCAATAGGAATGACAACACTAAGGATAAAATTATCTTATGTAGCATAGTTTTTAATTAAAACATAGTTTTAAATTAATAAAAAATTAACTATTTGATTTATTGTCACGAAACCTTTCTTATGTTGAATAGTGTTTGTGAACAAAATTTGAAGAAAATCTTTTGAGTAGTTAGAATTTCCATAGTGTACACAATATTCCTGAATTTCCCTTTTATTTATATAAATTATGCAATTTCATCTCCTGTTATAATGAAATTCTAAAAATATAATTGCTTCTTTTGGATTTGGTAGATAAAGATTTCTTTGGGTATTTCTATTTTAATTTTATAACTTCTGTAATAAACAGAAGAGCTTCAATAAATCGGATTGCTGGATTTACTTATTCCTCTCTGAAGATACGAAATTTAAAATTAAGAAATGAACCATAATTTTGTTCAAAAACTATTTTTAAATGGTTCTGGTATGCAATAATAATTCGCATTTAACCCATTAAAACTTAACAGAAATAAGATATATAGGATAGAAATAGGATATATATTCCGGACTCCAAACCAAAAAAATTCGAAGTTTTCTATCATTGACTTTCTTTTATACTTCCACTTATAACATGTTGTCAAAAATGATTATGTCTAAGGGAAAGGAGGGTAAGAGTACGCAGGGATTTTTTTCCCTGTTGGCAACAGTGCAAGCAGAAGCAAGTGTGATCATATCAACATGTGTGTTTTCAGCTATCTCAAGAGACCGCTATAGCTAATATATATAATTATATATAATTATTTTCATCCTTGCTGTCTTTCATTTATTAGGTAATATATGATTTCGTTATATTAGCATGTAATTTTTTTGAGAAGAAATCTTAATTTTTTTGTAAATAAAGGACTAATGCTTTCTTTCAAAGTAAATATCATTATAAGGTTTGTTCCCTTCCCAACAAGGTGGCCACGTTAGAATTTAACTTTAGTGAATTCTACGGCCATCTATGGACGATTTAGAGAAGCAATACATCGGCGGCTAAGAGTACGCACAGACCAGATATGCGTACTCTTATCCGTTCTGTAATTTGAAGCAGCCATTCCAACAAAACTTTGCATTTTATTTTATTATTATTATTATTAAAAAAATGAGATCGGTATAATAATCTGAAGAGCTGTTGTATGGAGAAAAGTTTCCAGTCCATAGAAATCTAAATAATGAGGGAGCAATATGACTAGGCTGCGAACAAACATATGATGATGATTGGATCCAGTGTGGATTTTGCAAGGAGTGGTGGCATGAGGAGTGTTCCAGTTACGAAGGCAGTGGAGCATTTCTATGCGACTACTGCTAAATTTTCAGGGTGCGTACTCTTACCCGCCACGTCGGGTAAGAGTACGCATTAGGCATTTTTTTTTCATGCGTTTCGTAATACATATATATTTTTTGAAACTAAAATTTTCATTTTTTGTACCCTTCTTCCTAAGTTAACAAACTATGATTCAGTATATTTTCGAGGCTCTGACTTCAATTCTCATTTTTATAACGAAAAATCCACTATGTGCGTACTCTTACCCTCCTTTCCCTTATGTATTAAGCAACCTAATATTTTGGATTAGGATCAAGAGAAATAATTTAAAAATATTCAAACTGACGTTTTTCCTATTGACTTGGTTTGCTACTGCTGTTTTTTATTTCAAAATTTTGAAGATTCTAGGATATATTTTTGGAAACTACAATTTTTAACCACGTTGAAATTCAAAAAATTATTTATTCAGTGAATGTAAATTTGATTGTTAAGCTATTCATTTTCTGAGACTTTAAAAATATTTTTAAAAAATTCACTTTTCATTATAGCCTAGTTAATAAGAGCACAAACAAATGCATTTAGTATTTCAGTTACCTTTAAAGCATATAATTCAGTTATTTCATAGAATAACTAGATTTTCGACTTGGTAATTCATGATATACATAGTTATTCTATGAAATAACTGATTCCACTCTTTAACTGTAATGGTTCCATTAAATGAAGTGCAACGCGCGCGTGAATGAACGCAGTGACTAAAAAGTGGTCATAATATTTTTCTCAGACTAGAGTTACAAATGCAAATTAAAAGCGTCTTCTTAAATATGGCGTGTTTCGTGTTTAGCTTTATAGTACAGTGA